>RXON01001734.1:0-26192 GCA_009667805.1 Leptobrachium leishanense | reverse complement strand
AGCAGTGTGTGGATTCATATGATGCATTAATTATACTGCAGAGAGGTGCTCCCAGCAGTGTGTGGATTCGTATGCTGCATTAATTATACTGCAGAGAGGTGCTTCCCAGCAGTGTGTGGATTCATATGATGCATTAATTATACTGCAGAGAGGTGCTTCCCAGCAGTGTGTGGATTCATATGATGCATTAATTATACCGCATAGAGGCGATTCCCAGCAGTGTGTGGATTCATATGCTGCATTAACCACTTCAATGCTAAGGACGCGCTCAGCGCGTCCTCAGCATTACCGCTGGTGTGCTGAGGACGCGCTGAGCGCGTCCTCACATTGGGGTCAGCGTTCGGCCGGGTTCCGGCCGTTCGCTGGCCCCTCCGGTGCGGGCTGACATCCTGGATCCTGGATGTCAGCCCGGCATCCGGACCAGCAGCCGCCATTATTAGGTGTCATCGCGGGGGCGCGATGACACCTAAATCAGGCGCCCCCCCCGCATGTGCGGAGGAGGCGCCTGAAAGGGAGGGGGGGAGGTCCTTCGGACCTCTCTCCCTCCCGATCGGCGGTGCACAGGGGCTTAACCCAGGCATCATTTGGAAGGGCACAGCCTGCCCTTCCAAATGATGCCTGGCATTAACCCCTGGGGAGCTGGATCGCAAATCGGCGCTGAAAAGCGCCGATTCGCGATCCTTCCGGGAGCTGGCCGACATCTTGGATGTCGGCCAAGCTTCCGGGAACTCCCCCAGAGGACTGGTGTCATCGTGCGTAGCACGATGACGCCAGTCCTACAGTTAACCCCTAACTGCCACCAAGTGTGGAGATAGGAGTTCCAATGAACTCCCTATCTCCCGATCCGTGGCAGCTAGGGGTTAAATTTTGATATCGTTGGATCAGCCAGAGCATGGCCGTTCCAACGATACCAAACATGAAAGTTAAAAATGTTGTAAAAAAAAAAAATAATAAATAAATAAATAAATAAATAAAAAAATTAAAAAAAAAAAATAAACACTTTTTTTTCTTTTTTTTGGTTTGTTAATGCAGCAATATTGTTCCCATTTCAATTATAATGTGAACAATGATGCTGCACTAGCGATTTTTGTATGCGGTGCGTTTGTTAAAAATAGTGTCATTTTCCCCAAAAAAAAATGTAACGAGACCCCATCTCTAATTTTTTTAACAAGTGCACCCCATACAAAATATATACCCGCAATTGCTCGCATGTTAAAATGTGGAAAAAAACACTTTACACGTTGTAAATTATTGAAAATACATATTTTATTGCATTTTTTGTTATAATATACAGACATGACATAACGTATACATATAATAATGACATATTATGAATCTACCGAGTCTGACGGAAAGAACGATATATAATATGTCGGTGTCATATACTAAAATAAGCCTTAAAAACACGTTTAAACATGATGCGCAAAACAGGTAAAAAATGACCTCAGCACAGGGGCGGGAAAAGCCTCAGCAGCGAAAGGGTTAAGGCTAGGGTCAGACTGAGGCAGTGCGAACGCGCGTTCTGGCGCACTTAATCACGGCCGTGCTAGCAGCAGATGCCGGGCAATGAGGGCCAATATACGAAGTACGGTCGCACAAAAGTCCGGCTGCGCAACGCAAGTGGAAAATGAACGCATTTTTTCGAGAATGTTAAACCACTAGTACTGACGTACAGAGTGCGCTGCGTCCGCTAGCGGCATGTGTGCGTGAATTGGAGACGTCAGACGCTGCTAATGTCCGGCCAACATAACGTCCAGATGCAACAAGTGTTTTATTGATGATCCGTACAAAATCACGGATGAAACTGCGCATAGTATGACCGCTATCGCGTATTCCGTGAAAAATACGTCCATTCTTCGAACGCACATTTTCACGGACAACGTGAAAAATGCGTTAGTCTGACCCTAGCCTAATTATACCGCAGAGAGGCGCTTCCCAGCAGTGTGTGGATTCATATGCTACATTAATTATACCGCAGAGAGGTGCTTCCCAGCAGTGTGTGGATTCATATGATGCATTAATTATACTGCAGAGAGGCGCTTCCCAGCAGTGTGTGGATTCATATGCTGCATTAATTATACTGCAGAGAGGTGCTTCCCAGCAGTGTGTGGATTCATATGATGCATTAATTATACTGCAGAGAGGCGCTTCCCAGCAGTGTGTGGATTCATATGCTGCATTAATTATACTGCAGAGAGGTGCTTCCCAGCAGTGTGTGGATTCATATGCTGCATTAATTATACTGTAGAGAGGTGCTTCCCAGCAGTGTGTGGATTCATATGCTGCATTAATTATACTACAGAGAGGCGCTTCCCAGCAGTGTGTGGATTCATATGCTGCATTAATTATACTGCAGAGAGGTGCTTCCCAGCAGTGTGTGGATTCATATGCTGCATTAATTATACTGGCAGAGAGGTGCTTCCCAGCAGTGTGTGGATTCATATGCTGCATTAATTATACTGCAGAGAGGTGCTTCCCAGCAGTGTGTGGATTCATATGCTGCATTAATTATACTGCAGAGAGGTGCTTCCCAGCAGTGTGCGGATTCATATGCTGCATTAATTATACTGTAGAGAGGTGCTTCCCAGCAGTGTGTGGATTCATATGCTGCATTAATTATACTGCAGAGAGGCGCTTCCCAGCAGTGTGTGGATTCATATGCTGCATTAATTATACTACAGAGAGGCGCTTCCCAGCAGTGTGTGGATTCATATGCTGCATTAATTATACTGCAGAGAGGTGCTTCCCAGCAGTGTGTGGATTCATATGCTGCATTAATTATACTGCAGAGAGGCGCTTCCCAGCAGTGTGTGGATTCATATGCTGCATTAATTATACTACAGAGAGGCGCTTCCCAGCAGTGTGTGGATTCATATGCTGCATTAATTATACTACAGAGAGGTGCTTCCCAGCAGTGTGTGGATTCATATGCTGCATTAATTATACTACAGAGAGGTGCTTCCCAGCAGTGTGTGGATTCATATGCTGCATTAATTATACTGCAGAGAGGCGCTTCCCAGCAGTGTGTGGATTCATATGCTACATTAATTATACTGCAGAGAGGTGCTTCCCAGCAGTGTGTGGATTCATATGCTGCATTAATTATACTGCAGAGAGGTGCTTCCCAGCAGTGTGTGGATTCATATGCTGCATTAATTATACTGCAGAGAGGCGCTTCCAGCAGTGTGTGGATTCATATGCTGCATTAATTATACTACAGAGAGGCGCTTCCCAGCAGTGTGTGGATTCATATGCTGCATTAATTATACTACAGAGAGGTGCTTCCCAGCAGTGTGTGGATTCATATGCTGCATTAATTATATACCACAGAGAGGCGCTTCCCAGCAGTGTGTGGATTCATATGCTGCATTAATTATACTGCAGAGAGGCGCTTCCCAGCAGTGTGTGGATTCATATGCTACATTAATTATACTGCAGAGAGGTGCTTCCCAGCAGTGTGTGATTCATATGCTGCATTAATTATACTGCAGAGAGGTGCTTCCCAGCAGTGTGCGGATTCATATGCTGCATTAATTATACTGCAGAGAGGTGCTTCCCAGCAGTGTGTGGATTCATATGTTGCATTAATTATACTGCAGAGAGGCGCTTCCCAGCAGTGTGTGGATTCATATGCTGCATTAATTTTTTTTATTTCTTTTTTCGTTTTAAATCATTTAATTTTTGTGTTTTTTTTTTCGTTTCTGATAATTTTGTTCAGCTTTTTTTCTGTTTTAAAACCTTTTAATTCTGGATTTTATTTTTAAAGTCAGACCGCTTGGGTCCGTCTTGTGTTTTTTAAATCGTTTTTTTTCTTTTTGTTCCTTTCATACCATTTTAATATGATTAAATAAGGCTAGGGTCAGACGAGCGTGATTTCTACGGACTGTACGTCCGTGCAGTACGGACATAGTCAGTACGGATGACGCAGTAGTGGTCACACAGTCCATTTTTTCACTGAAGTTATTTTTGACGGATGTAGGAGGGGAAAATAAATTACAATGAAAAAACATTCTGTCCGTCAAAAATGCTGGACGTATAAATGCAGTCCGTCTGACCATGCTCCATCACTCACACACAAAGCTATGCGGACGTTGTGGACGTGGCGCACTCCGCACGTCCGTTCTAGCAGTATTACGTTCTTGCCTAACCTGCGTCCGTTTGCAGCGTCCGTCATGCGTCCGCATTTCAGTGTGGACGTACTTCATGTGTCAGACTCCAATGGACTTTCTTTCATGCTATCACGGACGTACTTTTAGGCGCAATCACGGACGTGAACACTACGCTCGTCTGACAGCAGCCTAAAGTTGTGCAATGCATATTCATAAGAAAAAAAAGGATCTTTATTTAATAAAAAATAACGATAGAAATATCGGATAATTGGAAATGATTCAAAATTACAGAATCAGCGATATAACCAAAAAAATAAAGTATGATGAAATTACCAAATTATTGTTAATTATTTGAAATTACCAAAATGGAACTGAAATCACGATTGGAACGAAAATGAATTTTGATTTTACACATTTCAAGTCCATACGAAAATTTTGAAAACTTTTTGTATTGGCTTGGAAATCTTTTCAGATCTGCCGTTTTCGGATCTGATCCGATACGGAAATTTGGCGAAATCCGAAGCCTTGAAACATGAAACGCACATTCCTAATGCACATTACTGTGAGTTATATTGCTGTGGAGCTCTGTGATGCGATCATACAGACCACACATTACTGTGAGTTCTATTGCTGTGGAGCTCTGTGATACGCTCATACACACTGCACATTACTGTGAAATTTATTGCTGTGGAGCTCTGTGATACGCTCATACACACTGCACATTACTGTGAGTTTTATTGCTGTGGAGCTCTGTGATACGATCATACAGACCGCACATTACTGTGAGTTTTATTGCTGTGGAGCTCTGTGGTACGCTCATACACACTGCACATTACTGTGAGTTTTATTGCTGTGGAGCTCTGTGATACGCTCATACACACTGCACATTACTGTGAGTTTTATTCCCTCTCCCTCCTGTTGTCCTGTGGACTGGTCACTCTTCCCTGTTCTCCTGATTGATAAGTATAGAGTGTGGGCTGTTGGCTGCCCCTCTGGGCCTATTTGTTATTGTTCATATTGGCTGTAAATCTTGTATATATGTGATTTAGTGTTCCTAATTCCTAATAAATGTTTAATATAGTGGACGAACCTGTCTTGTGAAATATATATACATTTATGTTGGATGAGTGGTACATGTTCAAGTGAACACAGGAAGCTTTTTGCTCTCTCTCCATGCATCATAGAAATTTTCTATAGAGCATTTACAGCATTTACAAAATTCATTAATAAAAACTTACTAATACAAAGTGACTGGTTGACTCAGGACAAGGTTTTACACAAATTAAACAATGTGAATGTTAATAAAGCCCCAGGGCCAGATGGAATTCACCCGCGAGTACTGAGAGAGCTATGTGTTGAAATATGTAAACCTCTGTTCTTAATCTTTCAAGATTCTTTTCTTTCAGGAATAGTACCAGAGGATTGGAGAAAAGCTGACGTGGTCCCTATATTTAAGAAAGGTTTAAAATTTGTGCCTGGGAATTATAGACCTGTGAGCTTAACATCTGTGGCTGGGAAAGTATTTGAGGGGTTACTAAGGATAATATTCAGGAATTTATTGGGAGGTATAATGTAATTGGCAAAAATCAGCATGGTTTCATGAAACACAGATCATGTCAGACTAACCTAATTACGTTCTATGAGGAAGTAAGTAGAAGTATAGATCAGGGGGTCGCAGTGGATGTGATTTACTTAGATTTTGCCAAAGCTTTCGACACAGTTCCACACAAAAGGTTACTACTTAAATTAAGAAAAAATGGTCTAGATGAAAATACTTGTTCTTGGATAGAAAACTGGCTAAAAGATAGGGTACAGAGAGTGGTCATAAATGGTACATTTTCAAGATGGACACCAGTGGTAAGTGGTGTCCCTCAGGGGTCTGTTATAGGACCAATACTATTCAATTTATTTATAAATGACCTTGAGATAGGCATTGAAAGTCATGTATCAGTGTTTGCAGATGACACAAAGCTAGGAAAAGTAATACAATGTGAGCAGGATGTTACTTCGCTGCAGAGGGATTTAGATAGATTGGGGGACTGGGTACTTAAATGGCAGATGAAATTTAATGTAGATAAATGCAAAGTTATGCACTTTGGAGTGAAGAACACACAAGCAATTTATACCCTAAATGGTACGGAGTTAGGGAAATCCAAGCAGGAGAAGGATTTGGGAATAATCATAGACTTCAAACTAAGTAACAATGTGCAATGTCAAACAGCAGCCGCCAAGGCCAGCAAAGTACTGGCATGCATTAAAAGGGGAGTTCACTCACGGGATGAAAACATAATTTTGCCTCTGTATAAATCAATGGTCAGGCCGCACCTTGAATATGCCGTGTGATTTTGGGCACCTGTCTTAAAAAAAGATATTATATCGTTAGAAAAAGTGCAGAGACGGGCAACTAAATTAATAAGGGGAATGGAAGGGTTAAGTTATGAGGAAAGACTAACAAGCTTAAACCTGTTTAGTTTAGAGAAAAGGCGCCTTAGAGGGGATCTGATAACTTTATATAAATATATACGGGCCATTATCAACCATTGTCTGATAACCTATTCATTAACAGGACTATACATAGGACAAGGGGTCATCCATTTAGACTGGAAGAAAGAAAATTTAGCTTAAAGCATAGGAAGGGTTATTTTACGGTGAGAACAATAAAGCTGTGGAATTCTCTGCCTGTTGAGGTGGTTGGGTCAGAGTCTGTACAGACTTTTAAAAAACGACTGGATGACTTCCTGCAGACACAGAATATTAAGGGTTATAATATTTAATATGTGGGTAAAAGCTTCTTGATCCAAGGAGAAATCTGACTGCCATTCTGGGGTCAAGAAGGAATTTTTTCCCGGTATGTTGCATATTGGCGAGCGCTTCAGACTGGGTTTTTTGCCTTCTTTTGGATCAACAGCAGTAGGTTATGTGGGAGAGGCTGAACCCGATGGACGCATGTCTTTTTTCAGCCTATATAACTATGTAACTAACTATGTAACAGCAGACGTTCTTTTACAATATTAGTCCGTTATAAACGTACAAACAGTTAATCTCTAAAAGCAATATTTTCTCTGACACACAGTGCTTTAAATATAATATTGCCACATAAGAGTCTTTGAGAAATAACCTAAACAACATAATATTACAGAGCAGGCCGCATTGTTAACCAACACAGGGCCCTATTACAATCTTCGCGCATACGTTTGCGCCGGCGCAAAAACTCACTAACGCGAGGGGTAAAACCATTTGCGCAGAACGTCGTATTTCAATGTCAGTGCAACAAACGTGCATATATGTCTACCGCGGGTGAACCTGCGCGAACCCTGCGTGAGCTTACTGTAAAGCGCGCGTCCTATACTTAACATTGTGAGTACAAATGCGTTTGTGCGCTGCTACTCGGATGGTATTACAATCTATGGGCAGTTTGTAACGCACAGAGTTTGCGCGCATAATTTTAACGTCTTTTAAAAGCTGGTGTTAACGGCAAATTCTATCAACCTGGCCGAACCCAAATACACCAGCCTGAAAAAACCAATACAGCAAAGTATAGTTACACATTCTACACATACTCAAACAATAAAATGGAGAAGTTGTGCGTGTTTTTATTATTGCTGCAGCATATATGCGCAGATTGACTTTGACAGGCGCAAAAACTTAATGTGGGACAATTGTGGTTCTTAATTCTGATTGGCTGAATTGCGTGAAAAAAACAGTCTGCACACTGATTTCTGCGCAACGTTGCGGCACTCGCAATTGTGCTCATCTGTTTTACGCGCGTTATTGCTCGACGGATGAAAAAATGGGCGAGGATTGTAATTCCAGTGTTGATTTACGCGCGTTAACGTTTAATGCTGGGCGCACAAATTCACACTTTGCGCAAGCGTTTTAACGCAAAGTTTGTAATAGAGCCCATTATGTTTGTGTTTAGGTCTACTTTTCCTCTTCCTTGTTTAGGCAACCCACACATATTATATTCCGTTTTTCTCACCACTAAATGGACTTTACAAAGATACCATTATTTTCATCATAACGTATAATATACAATAAAAAAAATATGAAATGTGCTGAAAAAATGGAAAACACACTGTTTTTAACTTTGATCCCCAGAATCTACAACCACCAACAAAGACCCCGGCTAAATAGTTTCGAAATATTGTCCTGAAATTATAAATACCTAGGGCTCTATTACAATCCTAGCGTTAAAACACGGGTGCAAGGGAGGAAAAAGTGCCCCCGCAGTTTTCCCCCTTGTGACCGCATTTCATCGCTGGATTACAATGCAGGCGCAAAAAATGCTGCTTGCATTCTTACAGCACGTTAACCCCTGCGATGCTCGTGGCAGCGCTGAGTGCAGCCGCGAGCATGCACTTTATGGAGTCCATAGGACTCCATTGAGTTTCCCCCTGCCGGTCACATGACCAGCCGGATCTTGCCTCGCGAGATCCGGCCGGTCGGCATACTGATACGCAGGGTGAGACTGGGGGGACTTTTTCCCCCAGTCTTTCCCCGCTACCGCCGGACAGAGCAGGTGGTTGGAGCCGCGTTCCTCAGTGCGGGACAGGAGGTGAGTATAGCATTCATTTTTAAAAAATGTTTGGTTGGTGTTAACGGGTTGTGCAGAAGCCGAATCCGTTAACACCAAGTCCTGGCTCTGGTTAACTTTTCGTTGACCAGAGCCAGACATTAATCAGTGCAAGGACTTTGTAATCCAGCGCTGATTAGCACTTTGCGCTCCCCATGTCAAGTATAGGGAGCGCAAAGTACAGTAACCTCGCGCTGAAAAGCACAAGATACCAAACGCTAACGGGTTTCTTAACCTGTTTGCGTTTGGATTGTAATATGCGGTGAACACAGCAGCAAACGTTAATGCTCACGCAAGTAAGCGTTATCGTTTGCATTAAGTGTGTAATGTGGCCCCTAATTTTTACTTGTTTTTGCTTTGTAACCCCTTCAATGCTGAGTCATTTTACCTATGTGCGCTGAGCTCATTTTGACCGTTTTATGCTCATCATGTTTAAAGGGGATTTGAATTCCTATTTTATTATACCCCAGACAATTATGTTTTTAAATAAACTTACCTTTTTTATTTTTAATTAATTAATTTTTTGTTGTTACACCAAAGATGGTCATGTATGGTATCTTTGAAAAGACCAAGATCAGGCCTTTCCAATGATACCAAACCTGACCCTTTAGCTCGGATCAGGAGATATGGTGGTCCAAGTAACCCCCTAGCCCCACTTGGCAGCTAGTGGGTTAACTGGCCGACTGACGTCATCGCACATATGGCGACAATGTCAGTGAGTGGGGGGTGACCCCAGAGGCTTGCCTGACATCCGAGATGTCAGGCAACTCCAGGAGCGAAGTGCGATCCGACACCTAAGGGGTTAAAGAGAGGCACCACTGAAAAGGGCAGACTCGCACTGTGATGGCGTCATTGTGACGGCTGGGGCCCATAAAACCATCATTCCAGCTTCGAGGTAACCAGACCGACGTGGGACCCCGACCAGAGAGGTGAGTATAGGGAGTGAGGGGGTTAAAGGATCATGAAATAAATAGGATGTCTTTGGCCCACAGCTATAACTAGAAACCTTAGGGCCCAGTGCAAGAATCCATGAAGGCCACCCCTGCCCCCTCCAAAAATCCATATTTTTATATTTTTTTTTCTGCAATCTATACTATAATTGAGTAAGGCTTAGCGTGTCTGTCGCCAAGCCTTACTCTGCGCATGCGCGCGCAACCAGCGGCGGTTGGTTGCGCGCGCATGCAACCGCCGCGGCACGAGCCGGCTGTGCGCTCGCCGCGGCGGTTACAAGATGCACACAGCAGCCGGGTAGAGGCTGCGCTCGCAGCCTCTACCCGGCTGCCGCGCGCATCCAACCCCTGAGCGGCGAAGGGAATGTTCCCTCGCTTCCGCTCTTTGAAGGACCCAAGCCGCGGTCACGTGGGAGTCCCACGTGACCGCGGCTTGGGTCCTTCAACGAGCGGAAGCGGGGAAACTTTCACTTCGCCGCTCGGAAGGTAAGTATGCGGAGCTCATGGGGCGGCTGTCCGAATGCCGATAGAGCATTCGAACAGCCGCCCCATGTCTGGTCTGGGGTCTGAGCTGGCGGGCAGTATCCAGGAGCTGAGGGCAGTATCCAGGAGCTGAGGGCAGTATCCACGAGCTGAGGGGCAGTATCCACGAGCTGAGGGCAGTATCCACGAGCTGAGGGCAGTATATCCACAATAGACTGCCCTCTGGGCAGGCTTTCCACCTTGTTTAAAAATAAAAAAAGGATGCCATTTATATTGATTATTTCAACTTACTTTAATTGTTAACAGTGGTAGTTTCAGGATAGTCACTGGGCAGGTCGCACTGTTGACTTGCAAAATAAATAAAAATCCATAAATCAAGGCAATTTATACATTAAATTACGCAGTTGACTCACGTCATTGACTGCAGAGGGACGGCCTGATTTCCGACTGTTTCTCAGCAGCCAATGGCGTGCACTGGTTGCAGGGAGGGGCCAAGACAAGCCATCGAAGTTAGTGGGGCATCTGAGTAGGCCCTCTGTCTTCAAGGCCCATCCTCCATGCGGACCCCAGATACATATATACCGAGGAACAGACCCCAAACACATGTATACCCAGATACATGTATACCCAGATACAGACCCCAGATATATGTATACCCAGATACAGACTTGCCGTCGCTTTATACTTGCAGTTTCTGTTGGTCACGAGCCGTGGCAACAATGATGCTGTGCCTGCATGCTGCCACTCCTGTCTGTGAGCAGGAGCAGGGATCATTGACGACGCATGGTGCTGCATGTGTGGTGTGAGGCAGGGTGCGGCCGCATGAGGCATGGACAGGAGACATCCAGTGCACGCTCTCTGATGCGATCAGAGGGAGCCATGTGGTGTGTCCTCTCTGACGTCATCAGAGAGGGCCCGCCGTGGGACGGGTCTAAAAAATAACACGGCCGCCGCCAGAGCACTAATTAAAAAGTCACCACTGCCTGGGCCCCCACTCCAGTGGCGGAATTACAGGGCCGGGTCGCAAACTATATACATCCTTCAGAGGAGCGCTACAATGCAACCAGTTACCCTGTAGAACCAATATATGCACTGTGGAGGAGCGCTATAATGCGGTCATTATCATGTACAATACACTTCCCCTCTTATCCCTACTTACCTATTTAATGTCCCTTTTAACCCACTACCTGTTTTTCTATAAACCTTTTCATTTTGCATTTTGTGTCTTTGCTCGCCTTGTCTCTTACCTTCAACCCCTCTTTCATTTTTACACCAAACTCTCACCTGGTGTGCCATTGTTTTATTCCCCAGGCCCCCTCCCCTTACATTCCCCAAACTTATCCCTCTGTCCAACTAACTTGGGATACATAGACCTAGAGATGCATTTGGCATAGACCTAGAGGCGCAGGCCTGATGTTCTATATTGTTTCCCAGCCCTCTCCTATGTTGAATTCACATATGTGTAATCTCTGTTATGTATGAATAATGTTTTTGTTGATATCATTATTGTCTATGTGTTACTATTAGGGATGTGCTGTTTGGTTCGATCGGTTCGGAGTTCGATTCGAACATCGCCTGTTCGCATGTTAGCGAACTACGAACATTTCAACATGTTCGCCGCATGTTTGCCCACAATGCACCACAATGGACCACAATGCACTTTTCCACTGGCCTGAAGCTTGTAATTGGCTACAGCCTTGCACCTGACCACAGCTACTGGGGGGTCTCATTTCTACAAAATATCTGGAAATTGTTCTAATCTGTGTGTTCTCACTGACACCAAGTATTTTGGGGGTCAGTAATTTCTACAAAATATTTCGGAATTTAGGTAATCTGTGTCTTGTCACTACCACCAGCAACTATTTTGGGGGGTCAGTAATTTCTACAAAATATTTGGGAATTGTGGTAATCTGTGTGTTCTCACTGCCACCAGCAACTATTTTGGGGGGGTCAGTAATTTCTACAAAATATTTGGGAATTGAGGTAATCTGTGTCTTGTCACTGCCACCAGCAACTATTTTGGGGGGTCAGTAATTTCTACAAAATATTTGGGAATTGTTCTAATCTGTGTCTTGTCACTGTCACCCATCAGGGGGTCTCACTGATTTATAGGAGGTTTCTGGGAATTGTAATCTGTGTCTTCTCACTGACAGCTATCAGGGGTCCCACATACTTCTAGCAGATATCTGGGAATTGTAATCTGTGTCTTGTCACTGTTGCCAGCTATCAGTGGGTCCTATCAGGGGGTCTCACTGACTTGTAGCAGATTTCTGCTAATTGTAATTTGTGTTTTGTCACTGCCATCCATCAGGGGGTCTCACTGATTTATAGGAGGTTTCTGGGAATTGTAATCTGTGTCTTCTCACTGAGTTATACCACAGTTCTGGAAATCTTTAATCTTTATACCAGAGTTGAATCAGAGTTCTGTATATATTTAATCTATATCACTCACCATGTCAGAAAGACCAGGCAGACGCTCCCAGACACAGATAAGAGGGCAAGCAGCCTCTGTGTTGGGAGGCTGTGCCTCTGGTCATGGTGGACATGGTGCATCCTCTGCAGGGTCATGCTTGTCCTTTCTAACTGGTGCTGGCCATCTTAAGCAGCAGCAACATGCAGAGGATTTGGTGGATTGGCTAACCAGGCCATCCTCATCCTCCGAGTCCTCTGCCAGCCAGGCTTCTAGTGCTTTACAGTCCACCTCAGCTGCCAAAGCATCTAATGCAGCCTCTATGTCCACAGCAACGCCTGCCATAGCCTCACTATCACACACGGAGGAGTCAGCTGAATTGTTTGACTACAATGACAGTGACATGCTGCTTGAGGATGTGCAGCAAGTACAGTGCTCTGATACAATCTCTGAGGTTGAGGAAGGGAGTAATCAACCTAGAGGAAGGGGGGTGCCAGTGATGACACACAAATAACTGGCACTCATGTTGTCCCATCAGCTGCACCATACTGCCAAGTTGGCTCCAGTGACAAGGAGATAGGGGGTGATGACAATGATAATGAGGTCACTGACTCCACCTGGGTGCCTGATCGAACAGAGGAGTCAAGTGAGGAGGAGGAGGAGGCACAACAAACACGAGGCACAACATCTTCTATAACCAACCATAGCACTAGCCAGTCCAAGGCATCAGATGTCAGAGCAGTTCAGGTGCAGAGCGCTGTTGGCTCAAAGCACACATCCAGGAACTCTGCTGTCTGGGAGTTCTTTAAGAAATGTGCAGCAGACCCCACCGTTGCTATTTGTAATCTATGTCAGATGAGGCTCAAGCGTGGGAAAGACACTGGACGCTTGGGTACCACATGTTTGAGGCGACATATGACCACCTGCCATGCATCCCGTTGGCGCAAAACTTTGCGTAGGTCCTCCTCATTTGTCTCTACCCCACTGTTTGTCCTGCCATGTCATTGCCTACAACCCAAGCACAGCGTCTAAATGCCAGCTTAGCAAAATTACTCGCATTGCAACTGCTGCCTTTCCAGCTAGTGGACTCTGCTCCCTTCTGTGAATTTGCTGAATGCGCTGTACCACAGTGGCATGTTCCAAAATGCCATTACTTTTTACGGAAGGCCATTCCAGCACTATACCAGCACGTGGAAGACAATGTTATTGAGTCATTGGGAAAGGCAGTCAGCAGCAAGGTGCATGTGACTTTAGACACGTGGTCCAGCAAGCACAGACAGTGTCAGATGGCGTGTGCAGTTCGGGTGTGAGCCAAGCAGGTGGCGACACAGAGGGGGGGTCCAGACAGGATAGCAAGCAAATAATATTGGTTTAATGAACACAAATGGAACTTGGCAGCAGGTACTGGAATAAACAGAAGATGCCCCTTCTGGACAGCACAGGTAAAAGTCTAGTAGCATAGAATTTTGGGCAATGTAGTCCCAGACTGCAGACAAGGTCCACAAAGAATGAATCTGGACGGTTGGCAATGGGACCTTGATTGAAGGTCAGGGAAGGTGGTGAATGCAGTATGAGCCACCGGTAGATATCCAGACACAGGATAATGGGCTACGTAGTTGAGAGAACCCACTTGTGCAGCAACCGGGAAGTTTTGGCCAAGGACTGAATGGAGATGGATGCAGGATACACTTGTGGACTCAGGATACCCTTGTAGGCACAGGGTACACTTGAAGGCACAGGATACACTTAAAGGCACAGGATACACTTGAAGGCACAGGGTACACTTGAAGGCACAGGTATGCACAAGGCCAAGTACTACAGTCAGGACCTCAATGCAGAACCAACCTTGCTGGGTCTCTCTGCTATTTATGGAGGCTTGATGGCAGATGGGTTACAGCTGTAACTCCCAGGCTGGACAGGAAAACCCAGGCTGGATCTCCAGGAACCTGGACAAGGTGCTGAGCCTGGGCAAAACCTGGAATGGAATCCAAGAAAGAGATCCAGGGCAAAGTTCTTAGAGCCAGGCTGTGCATTACAGGTACATAAGCAGTCTTACAAAGGTGGGGCATGACAGACAGGGTCGTTACATTTCCTTCACAGCACACTGGGTAGCTCTGTTTGCAGCTGGGAGGGATCCAAGACGGGGCTCTGTGCTGGAGTTTGTTCATCCACCACGCCTCCAGAAAGCTGCTTGTATGAGGTCTGTCTGCTCCACCACCACCTCTCCCTCTTCCTCCTCCTCCTCCTCCTGTGTCTCTGGTGAAGTGGCAGTTAAACCGATGCCTGACAGGGGCTACGCAATGGCTCAAGCAAAAAGATGCCATACTGTGCTTGAGCTGGTTTGTTTAGGGGACAGGAGCCACACCGGGCCAGAATTCTGTCAGCTCTGCAGGGGCAGGTGCAGAGATGGTTAACACCACGCCAGCTTCAGCTGGGAATGGTAGTCTGTGATAATGGCAGCAACCTTCTCTCTGCCCTACGCCTGGGTAATTTGACGCATGTACCATGCCTAGCACACGTCCTAAATCTGGTGGTACAGCGTTTCCTAACCAGGTACCCAGGGATGGCAGAGCTTCTCAGCCAGGCCAGAAAAGTCTGCAGCCACTTCAGATGGTCATTCCCAGCAAGTGTTTGCCTGGCAGAAATTCAAAGAGTATTCCACCTTCCCACAAACCGTCTGATCTGTGACATGCCCACCAGGTGGAACTCGACATTAGCAATGCTACAGCATCTCCACAAGCAGCAGAGGGCCATCAACGAGTACCTGTGTGAGTATGGCACAAGGACAGGTTCAAGTCAACTTGGTCCCCCCCCCCCGCAGTGGCTGATGATCAAGGATGCATGCACTATACTATCACCATTTGAGGAGGCAACGAGGATGGTGAGCAGGGACAGTGCATGCATCATGACACAATTCCTTTAGTGTTCCTGCTGGAGCACACTCTGCAGGGAATTATTGATGTGGCTCTAGAGGCAGAGCAGCGGGAGGAAGAGGAGGCCTCCCCTAGCAACCAAGGCCACAGTCGTTCTGCAGACAGCATTCCAGTGGGTCCTCCTCAGATCAGACAGGATGAGGAGGAATATTTAAGTAGTGGGGGCATTGAAGGTGGGGATTCCTCAAGGGAGGGTTTTGTGTGCCCAGAAACACAAGGACCAGTACATGGCTGCGAGGGGGAAGTGCAGGATGGGGTCATCCTCCTCATTGACCAGGTAAGACTCGGAAGCTAATGCTACCTCCAACCTATGCTGCATGGGCTCCCTTATCCTGCAAAGCCTGCTAAACGACTCCAGGATTCGTGCTATCAAGCAGAGGGATCATTACTGGTTGACAACCCTTCTTGATCCACGATACAAGGGTAAAGTTGCAGAGCTGATCCTGCCCGCACAGAGGGAGCACAGGATGAAAAAACTTGAGGACGCTCTAAAGCGACACTTGTGTAACCAGGCACTGGTAGGTTACCAAGTGATGACACAGGTGCTTCTGAGGCTGCGGATGATCAGAGGAATAGTGGTGAAGGCCGAGGCCACTTGACTGATGCCTTTTTTAATTTTTTTAGTCCAAGACGCCCAGGGACGTCAAATGTAGGCGCCCATTGCCAGCGTCTTCACCATATGGTGCAGGACTACCTAGGGGCAAGGGCAGACCTGGATACCTTTCCAGCAGATGATCCACTGGCTTATTGGGTGTTGAGATTGGATCACTGGCCAGAACTTAGCCAATATGCTATGCAGCTATTAGGTTGCCCTTCATCCAGTGTGCTTTCTGAAAGAATGTTCAGTGCTGCTGGAGGTTTTGTCACAGACAAAAGAGTGCATCTGTCCACCGACTCTGTAGACCGGCTGACATTTATAAAAATGAATCAGTCCTGGATCAGCAGCTATCAATCCCCTGATGCTGACGTAATGGAATAGATTGGGGATGTCTTCTGCATTCACAAAACCTCCAGCACTGAACTCTTCCACAATACCACAAAAGGGTTGTGCGTGAAGGCACTTGCTGCCATGAAAGGCTCAATAGTTGGCTGCACTGACGCCTGTGCCAGATTTATATCATATAAATTTTTTGAACTGCAGGGTCCAACCCTGCACTCTTCCACAATACCACAAAAGGGTTACGGTGTGAAGGCACTTGCTGCCATGAAAGGCACAATATTTGGCTGCACTGACGTCTTTACCAGATTCATATCTTGTTAATATAGGATCGCATGGTCCACCCCTGCACTCTTCCACAATACAACAGAGGGGTTACTGTATGCACCAAAGGCACAATATCTGGGTGCACTGACGCCTTAACCAGATTTATATCTTTTTAATACAGGACTGCATGGTCCACCCCTGCATTCTTCCACAATACCACAGAGGGGTTACTGTATGATGGCACTTGCTGGCTTGGCACCAAAGGCACAATATTTGGGTGCACTGCCACTGACGCCTGTACCAAATTCATATCCTCAGAGGGGTTACTGTGTGACGGCACTAAAAGCCCAATTTTAAAGCACCTATTGTTACTTTCATTCAAAGCCTGCATAAGCTTCACTGTAATTTAGCCAAAAAATCACTAAACTTTTTCTGCGCGTCCTAAAATGTCTTTTCATACAGGCTGCCGCCCCAAGCAGTTGTTTGTGAATAGATTAAAGGAAAAGCATTTACCGTAATTTGAAACGTCATTTTTTTGTTTTTAAATGTTTCTATACATCCTAGAAAGCCGCCACTTCACGGGCAGGTTATGGGGACCTCCTAGGCACGATATTTGAAGGAGTTTTTCGTTTTTATTTTTAACCCTTTTTTCATGGAAAACTCACTGTCCCTTTAAAAACGTTTTTTTAAAACTTTCTGTCCTTGTTTCCTGTCCCCCAGGGCACTACCTGGACCCCCATACACCTTTTATGGCAGATATTTAGCATATATGCCTTCTTGTAGGGCACTCTAAAAACCGAATTTTGAGTCCCTTTGACTTATACTGAGTTCATGTTCGAATTCGATCTTTTGAAAAGTTCGAATGCAAACCGAACTCGGGGGTGTTCGGCTCATCCCTAGTTACTATCTGCTGATAGAGTGGTTGTGTGGGTCACTGTAGCGTTTTCCAACTCCCCCTATCTAAAATATGTTTTCATCTGTTAAAGGTTTGAGTAGTCCTTGTTTTTCTGTCTTGTCTGGCTAACACTGCCCATTATCTGATTCTGTTTAATCTGAAACCCAGTTACAGTCAGACTCTATGGAATGCTGATCTCATTATCTGTCCCTGATCTAAGTATGTCTCACACTTGATGCAGAGCAGGAATTACAGAGCAGTAACAGTAATGTTATAGGAGAGGAATTTACAATGAAGAGCAATAAGACGCCAGGGTGTCGATTTCCATTGGCCCCGGGCTCCACCTGGCGCTGTGTATATTCTTCCTTTAAGGCTCATTTCCATGCTAACTGTTCTAACCTCCAGATCTGCATAGTGCTTCATTTCTGGGGAATGCTATCACCGTGCTTTCAGTGTCCTTAAGCTCCAGCCAAGGGTTGGCAAAAGGCACAAAACTCTGCTGGTGAGAGAAAAGAGGTATGACAAGGAAGCAGCATTAACAGATGTGACCCAGTTGGGTGCGAAGAGCTGTTGCAGAATCCTATTTTATTTGCCATGTGATGCAGTTGTGCGTGCATGTTTCTTTACGTGGTGTATAGTCGCAGCGGTGCTGCGTTTGTGTCATGCGACTCTACTTAATCCGGGGCCATAAAATATCCTGAACAATAAGGAAACCAAGACATTGTGTGCAGACTCCTGTGTTGAAATGGGTCTTCCCTGGCGCCTGTCTTGATAAATATCTGAAACGCATAGATCGTAACAGAGGAATAGAAGAAAGTCCACAAAGGGTCACTTTTTAACCCTTTGAAGCACACAGGAATATTTTCTTTTTTGTGCCGTGCTTTTTGAGTGTGAGGCAGCAGTGGAAAGGTGGTGATCAGATCCAGGTTACACAAAATCAGTCACGCCCCAGGGAGGGCACCTGTAGACACATTCCTATTTGCCATATTATAAATCCAGCCATGCTGCTAATAAAATCAGTGCCTTTCATACAGTTGTTATTCGATGCTTGTTGTGTACTGATTGTCAACACAATGGCCTTTCCATTGTGTTTCTGCAGGTGTATGTACCAGTCGAGTTTGTAAGAAGGTATGAAATGTAGCGTTAACGTCTCCCCTATGTGAACAAAGCTGTCTGTAACGTGATGTTCTCTTGTTCTCCAGGACTGGCATCATGCTCGCTGTGTTTCTTCTCCTAGTACTTTGTACTGGTACCACATACAGTCAATACCCCAGAATCTGCACCACCCCTGAAGCTCTACAAAGCAGAACCTGCTGCCCGGTTTGGAAAGATGGCAGTGTATGTGGGTCCAAATCCCATCGCGGCTTGTGTCTCCCATGGGTAAAACCTAATTCTTATATTTCTGGATATAATGACGAGCGTCTCTATTGGCCAATCGGTTATTATGATTACACATGTGAATGTCTTGGAACATACGGCGGCTTTGACTGCGGTGATTGCGCTTATGGCTATCATGGGGACGACTGTCAGCATAGGCAAAAGCCATTGCCCAGAAGAGAGATCCGAGACTTGTCGTTTGTGGAGAGGAAGAGGTTCTTCAGTTACCTGGCTCTGGCCAAGATCACGAAAAGCAAAGACTATGTTATTCTTTACACTGGGAACAGATTCCACCAAAATACGTATCAGTTTCTGGATGCTACGATCTATGACCTTGCGTCTTGGATACATTACTATTCCATGAAACCAGTGATTGAAAACAACACCTTTGATTATTCTGTAAATTACGCTCATCAAGGTCCGGCATTCCCAGGGTGGCATCGGCTTTTGCTCCTCTTCTTGGAGAAACAGATTCAGATCCTTTCCGGGGATGAAGATTTCCGAATCCCATATTACGACTGGAGCAAAGACAAGAATTGTACCATCTGTGATGATGACTTTGTGGGATCGTCTGATCCGGATGGTAATGTTGGTAAACTGTCGCACTTTTCATCCTGGAAGGTGAGTAACGTGTATGTAAAGATACTATTACACGTACAGAATAAGATGCAGGCGTGTGTATCACACACTCAATGTTACCCCAAATCAAGGCTCAAGACCAAACATGAACCCATCGCTTCAGAGCAGGCAGGCAGGAGGAGTGAGTCTGAATAATCCTTTATGTGTGATGAAAGCCGCCTGAGAAGCGTAAGAGTGTACGTGCATGATGGAGTTGAGTGAATATGTGTATGATGCAGGTCGTGAGAGTGTATAAGGTATTTTGCGTGTGCAGAACGGCCGGGTGCCAGAGTGGGTAACAATTTCTGATTCCTGGCTCATTTAGAGGCGGAGCTAGGTTGGAATAGCTCGATCTCTAGGCAGGCGCAAATTAACATCTCATTTACAAAGTATAGGAGACGTGAAGTTACAGTATGTAGCTGCGATATCTGAGCTGCAATCAAAGCTTGCGACTCGGTTGTGATAGCTGCGGAGGAGTTTAAGCTCGCGGCTTCAGACATTAGCTTAATGACCGGGTTGGAATCGGCCTCATGTATTTTATGAAGCATAACAGAGAGGCGGCTCCTCACACCGTGTCCTCTTATTTTCAGGTTATTTGTAGTGGTTTCAATTATGAAGATGCATATTGCCGGGTCGCTGCTCATCCGCATCAGATGGAGACATTACTCAGGAAGCCTGGCGCGGACCCCAATTCAAATAACATACCCACTGAAGAAGACGTGAAAAACACTCTGAAGTTTACAGCATTTGATACAGAACCGTTTACTCGGAAATCCAAACAAAGTTTCCGGAACGCATTGGAAGGTACAACATAAAGAGGAAATGGGTTTTTCTTTATGTGCTTCACGTTTATTAAATACCATTAAAATTTCCTACAGGGGTAGAAGGTAGGGTTAGAAAATAGGGTTAGGAATTAGGGTTATATTATTAGGGTTAGATTAGGGTTAGGAATTAGGGTAAGGAATTAGGGTTATGAATTAGGGTTATGAATTAGGGTAAGGATTTAGGGTTAGGAATGAGGGGTAGAAGCTGTGATTAGGAATAGGGATGAGCTGTTCAGTTCGATCGGTCCGGAGTTCGCATCGAACATAGCCTGTTCGCATGTTCGCGAACTACGAATATTTTCATATGTTCGCCGCGTGTTCGCCCACAATGGACCACAATGCACTTTTCCACTGGCCTGAAGCTTGTAATTGGCTACAGCCTTGCAACTGACTAGGAATGAGCAGAACACCCCCGAGTTCGGTTCGTGCTCGAACTCAAACTTTTCAAATGTTCGGATTCGAACTCAAACTCTAACTCTAACGCAATGGGACTGAAAATTTGGTTTTTAGAGTGCCCCCCAAGAGGGCATATATGCTAGATATTTGCCATAAAAAGTATATGGGGGTCCGGGTAGTGCCCTGGGGGACAGGAAACAAGGACAAAAAGTAAAAAAAAAAAAAACGTTTTTAAAGGGACAGTGAGTTTTCCATGAAATAAGGGTTAAAAATAAAAACGAAAAACTCCTTCAAATATCGTGCCTAGGAGGTCCCCATAACCTGCCCGTGAAGTGGCAGATTTCTAGGATGTATAGAAATATGTAAAAAACAAAAAATGACATTTCGAATGACGGTAAATGCTTTTCCTTTAATCTATCCATAAACAACTGCTTGGGGCGGCAGTCTGTATGAAAAGAGAAGACATTTTCAGACACACAGAAAAAGTTTAGTGATTTTTTGGCTAAATTATAGTGAAACTTATGCAGGCTTTGGATGAAAGTAACAATAGGTGCTTTAAAATTGGGCCTTTAGTGTTGGCAACAGTGCCGTCACACCGTAACCCCTCTGAGGATATGAGTCTGGTAAAGGCATCAGTGCACCCAAATATTGTGCCTTTGGTGCCAGGCCAGCAAGTTCCATCATACAGTAACCCCTCTGTAGTATTGTGGAAGAATGCAGGGTTGGACCATGCATTTCAAAAAATTAAAATGATATAAATGTGGCACAGGCGTTAGTGCAGCCAAATATTGTGCCTTTCATGGCAGCAAGTGCCTTCACACCGTAACCCTTTCAGGGGCGGATCCAGGGGGGGCAACGGGGCAATTGCCCCCCCCCCCCGAGAAAATATTACCCACCCAGCTGCTGGCCAGCGCCAGAACAAGCTTCAGTAAACAGGCTCTCTGTGTTGGAGGACTGCAGTCACGTGACGCAGTGCGCCGGTGCAATGCTCCTTTAGTTGTCACGTGAGGGTGGAAGAGCAGGAGGCTCCACACTGCATCCGGAGTGCCGGACCAGTGCGTGTGGCTGCGTGCACACTCGCAGAGAAAGTGTGCCTGCCACCAGTCACTGAGAGTGACACAGAGAACCGGGGCATCCAATCCATCCCCCATGACCCGTGCTGTCCATAGCCCAAGCCAGGTACCTGCGTGTGAGTGTGCCAGCCAGCAGCAGCCTTTACAGTACGTTATATCAGTGGCTCCACCCCATGTATCAGTTATATGGGGATGCTAGTGGTGCCATTGCCACAGGGTTCCCCAGTGCCCATTATGTAAATAGCGATCCTGAAGGTGAACACAGTATTCCTGTGTTGCAGCTGTGGCTATCTGCCGGATCAGAGAGAAAGTCATATCCGGTGGCTATTTCCCCATCCCTCCACAGGAGGTCAGCTCCTCCACCCTGCAGCTGCATGCAGACAGGCCTGAGGAGCATCAGTGAGTGAGAAGAGAAGAGAGGCAAGGCAGCTGCTTGCCCAGTAAGTGATGAAAGTGAAGATGGTAGCAAGTTGTGCAGGGGAGGAAAGGGATAATAGTGTCATTCTGCATCTCCCTTTCTCTGGCTTTTACCTTCTCTCTGCCCCCCTGTCCTCAGCAGTCAGCCCTATCATTTTCCCTGATTTCAACTAGAATGATACATAAAACTTGCCATTTCTCCCTCATACCCATTTATGCTGATTTCATTGCACACCAAGCTGAGCCCCCCGTATTATTTCTTTATGGTCCTGTCACACAGGGTATCTTGTGATTAAGAGGACCTTTCTTCCTGCCCCCCCTCCTATTCAAACCCCCATTTAGGTGATCTCTTACCCAACATACTGAAGGTGTGTCAGCTGGCAGGGGGCCCTACAGCGTCCCCAGGCAACACCCCCCCTCCCACAGGATGTTCGGCCATGTGGCTGGCTGGGCATTGTGTGAGCAGCTGGGGAGGAAACGCTCCTCATCGGATGACCCCTGGCATGATTCATAGCTACACATGGTTACCTGGGGATTAGAACATGGGGACCTGAGGGGTATAGGAGCCCAGTGGCATGGTAATTAGAAAGCCATCCGAGAGCATCATAAAACCTCCCTATGTGTGATGCAGTGAGGAGCCTGTCACCAAGCAGCATGACAATATGTGTATATGTGATGCATTGAGGAGCCTGTCACCCAGCAGCATGACTATGTATATACAGTGGCAAGAAAAAGTATGTGAACCCTTTGGGATTACGTGAAGTTTTGCATGAATTGGTCATAAAATGTGCTCTGATCTTCATCTAAGTCACAACAATTTGAAAAACACAGTCTGCTTAAAATAATACAACACAAACATTACATGTTTTCATGTGTTTATTGAACAGAACATGTAAACATTCACAGTGCAGGGTGGAAAAAGTATGTGAACCTTTGGACTGAATAACTGGTTGACCCTCCTTTGGCAGCAATAACCTCAACCAAACGTTTCCTGTAGTTGCAGATCAGACCTGCACAACGATCTGGAGTAATTTTGGACCACTCCTCTTCACAAAACTGTTTCAGTGTAGCAATATTCTTGGGATGTCTGGTGTGAATCGCTCTCTTAAGGTCATGCCACAACATTTCAATCGGGTTGAGGTCAGGACTCTGACTGGGCCACTCCAGAAGGCGTATTTTGTTTTGTTGAAGCCGTACTTTTGTTGAATTACTTGTATGCTTTGGGTCGTTGTCCTGTTGCATCACCCATCCTCTGCGGAGCTTCAGTTGGCGGACAGATGGTCTTACAATTTCCTGAAAAATGTCTTGATAAACTCTGGAATTCATTTTTCCATCATTGACAACAATCCGTCCAGGCCCTGAGGCAGCAAAGCAGCCCCAAACCATGATGCTCCCTCCGCCATGTTTTACAGTGGGGATGAGGTTTTGATGTTGGTGTGCTGTGCCTTTTTTTCTCCACACATAGTGTTGTCGGTTTTTTCCATACAACTCAGTTTTGGTTTCATCTGTCCACAGAATATTTTGCCAGTAGTGCTGTGGAACATCCAGGTGCTCTTTTGCAAACTTCAAACGTGCTGCAATATTCTTTTTGGACAGCAATGGCTTCCTCCGTGGTGATCTCCCATGTACTCCATTCTTGTTTAATGTTTTCCTTATTGTAGATGTGTCAACAAAAATGTTAGCATGTGCCAGAGATTTCTGTAAGTCTTTAGCTGACACTCTAGGATTCTTCTTTACCTCATTAAGCATTCTGCGCTGTGCTCTTGCAGTCATCTTTACAGGACGACCACACCTAGGGAGAGTAGCAACAGTGCTGAACTTTCTCCATTTGTAGACAGTCTGTCTTACCGTGGACACATGAACATCAAGGCTTTTGGAGATACTTTTGTAACCCTTTCCAGCTTCATGCAAGTCAACAATTCTTGATCGTAGGTCTTCTGAGAGCTCTTTTCTGCGAGGCATGGTTCACATCAGGCAGTGCTTCTTGAAACCAGTAAACCCAAAACTGGTGTGTGTTTTTAAAGGACAGGACAGCTTTCAGCAACACATCCAATAATATCACACTGATTGGACTCAAGGTTGGCTCACTCCTGGCTCCAATTAGCTCTTGGAGAAGTCATTAGGCTAGGGGTTCACATACTTTTTCCACCCTGCACTGTGAATGTTTACATGTTATGTTCAATAAACACATGAGAACATATAATGTTTGTGTTGTATTATTTTAAGCAGACTGTGTTTTCAAATTGTTGTGACTTAGATGAAGATCAGAGACATTTTATGACCAATTCATGCAAAACTCCACGTAATCCCAAAGGGTTCACATACTTTTTCTTGCCACTGTATGTGATGCATTGAGGAGCCTGTCACCAAGCAGCATGACAATATGTATATATGTGATGCAGTGAGGACCCTGTCACCCAGCAGCAAGACAATATGTATATATGTGATGCAGTGAGGAGCCTGTCACCCAGCAGCATGACAATATATATCTGTGTGATGCAGCGTGCTGCCTGTCACCCAGTTACATGCAATATATGTGTATGTGTGTGTGTATGTTTGTATTTTGTATATGTGTATGCAATGTGTACCTGGCTGTCACCCAACATTAGCAGTCAGTCTGCGTCTGGGACAGAGCAACACTGCTGAGATATCATTTTGATAATTGGTGAGTGACTAAATTGTATTGGGGGAATGTGAGGGGCCTGTCGGGTGTGTAAAAAAGAATGAAAGGTGCCTTCTGTAATGATAAATGTCTCGCAAGCTTAGGACTGTATGATACATTAAATAAAATATTGTAAGTTCTGTAAGCAACACCTTATTTTCTGTCAGTGCCCCTCCCGAGACTAGGCTCTGGATCCGCCCCTGAACCCTTTTGTGGTATTGTGGAAGAGTTCAGTGCTGGTGGTTTTGTGAATGCAGAAGACATCCCCGATCTATTCCGTTATTTCAGCATCAGGGGATTGATAGCTGCTGATCCAGGACTGATTCATTTTTATAAATGTCAGCCGGTCTACAGAGTCGGTGGACAGACGCACTCTTTTGTCTGTGACAAAACCTCCTGCGGCACTGAACGTCCTTTCAGAAAGCACGCTAGATGCAGGGCAACCTAGTAGCTGCATAGCATATTGGCTAAATTCTGGCCAGTGATCCAATCTCAACACCCAGTAAGCCAGTGGATCATCTGCTGGAAAGGTATCCAGGTCTGCCCTTGCCCCTAGGTAGTCCTGCACCATATGGTGAAGACGCTGGCAATGGGTGCCTACATTTGACGTCCCTTGGCGTCGAGGACTAAAAAGTTTTTAAAATGCATCAGTCAAGCGGTGCCGGCCTTCACCACTATTCCTCTGATCATCCACAGCCTCAGAAGCACCTGTGTCATCACTTGGTAACCTACCAGTGGCTGGAAAGGTGTTACACAAGTGTCGCTTTAGAGCTTCTTAAATGTTTTTTCATCCTGTGCTCCCTCTGTGCGGGCAGGATGAGCTCTGCAACTTTACCCTTGTATCGTGGATCAAGATAGGTTGCCATCCAGTAATGATCCCTCTCCTTGATAGCACGAATCCCGGGGTCCTTTAGCAGGCTTTGCATTATAAGGGAGCTCATGCAGCATAGGTTGGAGGTGGCATTAGCTTCTGAGTCTTCCTGGTCAATGAGGATGACCGTATCATGCACTTCCTCCTCCCAGCCACGCACTAGCCCTTGCGCTTCTGGGCACACGAAACCCTCCCTTGAGGAATCCCCACCTTCAATGCCCCCACTACTTAAATATTCCTCCTCATCCTCCTCCTGTCTGATCTGAGTAGGACCCGCTGGAATGATGTCTGGGGCCTTGAGAGGCCGAAGAGCTCATCCCTAGTTTCATCCTGTGCTCCCTCTGTGAGGGCAGGATGAGCTCTGCAACCTTACCCCTGTATCGTGGCTCAAGAAGGG
>RXON01001733.1:0-20082 GCA_009667805.1 Leptobrachium leishanense | reverse complement strand
CCAATATTCTGAACAAGATGGCCGCCTGTGTACAATGGCGGCCATCTTTCAGCCTATTTCCACTTCAATGTGGCTCCTCTTAGATTGTAAACTCACGGGAGCGGCTCTTTTCCCTTTTAAATTGTAAACTCATGGGAGCGGCTCCTCTTTAACTCTTAGATTGTAAGCTCCTGTGAGTGGCTCCTCTTCCCAGGGCAGGCTGGCTGGGCTCTCCCCCCCACTCTTTTCATTCCCCCCCCCCTGTCCAGTAAGCGGCGTCCACTGACCTGCGGCAGGCTTTTCAGCTTTTTAGTTTTTTCATTGCGCGTCGTGTTTTTTTTTTCTCCCCCCCCCTCTTTCAGTTCATTAAACCCCCACACACACAACCCCCCATTCGGTTCTACTGAGCGGTGGTGGGTCCAGTGTGCAGTGGGGCGGTGGGTCCAGTGTGCAGTGGGGCGGCGGGTCCAGTGTGCGACGGGTCCAGTGTGCGACGGGTCCAGTGTGCGGCGTGTCCAGTGTGCGGCGTGTCCAGTGTGCAGCGGGTTCAGTGTGCGACGGGTCCAGTGTGCGGCGGGTAAAGTGTGCGGCGGGTAAAGCGTGCTGCGGGTAAAGTGTGCGGCGTGGCGGCGGCTAAAGTGTGCGGCAGGTAAAGTGTGCAGTGGTGCGGCGGGCCAGTGTGCGGTGTGGCGGTGGCTAAAGTGTGCGGCGGCAGTGGCTAAAGTGTGCAAAGCGGTGACTAAAGTGTGCGGCGGGGCAGCGGGTAAAGTGTGCGGCGGGTAAAGCGTGCTGCGGGTAAAGTGTGCGGCGTGGCGGCGGCTAAAGTGTGCGGCAGGTAAAGTGTGCAGTGGTGCGGCGGGGCCAGTGTGCGGTGTGGCGGTGGCTAAAGTGTGCGGCGGGGCGGTGGCTAAAGTGTGCAAAGCGGTGACTAAAGTGTGCGGCGGGGCAGCGGGTAAAGTGTGCGGCGGGTAAAGTGTGCGGCGGGTAAAGTGTGCGGCGGGGCAGCGGGTAAAGTGTGCAGCGGGGCAGCGTGTAAAGTGTGCGGCGGGGCAGCGGGTAAAGTGCGTGGCGTGGCAGCGGCTAAAGTGTGCGGCGAGTAAAGTGTGCAGCGTGGCGGCGGGTAAAGTGTGCAGCAGGTAAAGTGTGCGGCATGGTGGCGGCTAAAGTGTGTGGTGGGGCAGCGGGTCCCTATCGGGCTGCGAGGGCAACAGGCTGTCGTAGGATGCGCGTGCAGCCGAGCGATAGAGCTGCATGCGCATCCTGTTCTCCTGGATGTGCACGCAGCCGACCTGTAGGGCTGCGTGCGCATCCAACTCTCCTTGATGCGCACGCAGCCCACGGGTAGAGGCTGCACGCGCATCCGGCGTCTGTCCGAAGTGGCGCATCAGATTTCTGTTGGATGCGCGCGCAGCCAACAGAAACCGGATGTGCGGTGACAGAGAAAACTATTTTATAGATATAGATGGTTGCTGTGATGAAACATGTGCAATTACTTTTTTGAATTAACGATTCAATGTGTTGATGGTATGGAGCACATGTACCTTTTTTGTCTGTTTTCCTCTTGACCATAAACTGGGTTCACACCTGCGCGTTTTTTACGTGCGGCAATATGCACAAACGTAAAAACCGCGTGAACGCGCATTGCAGCGCGTTCACGCCCATAGACTGCAGCGGTGAACGCGCTGCAATACGCCCAAAAGAAGCTCCCGTACTTCTTTGGGCGTAGGACGTTTTACAGTCCATCCTATGCGCTGTAAAACGCCCAGGTGTGAACGGGTCCCATAGGAAATCATGGGATTTCCGTGTTTCGGCGTTTTACAGCGCGCAGGACGGTCCTGTTTGGCTGATCGTGCTTTCGGCTGTCCTCGTGCATCCAGCGGAGAAGAGATCCAGTTGTCCTTGTGTGTTTCCAGCGCTAGAGATAGTGATCGAGCTACCGTCCAGCGGGGAAGGAGTGAGTGTATTTCATGGAGAGAGGTATTCGTCTACTACCCTGCGTGAGTTGAGATTGCTAACTTTATTGTCCGGCCTAGTTCTACTGCCCGCGCAGCTCCATCTAAAAGGAGTATCGCTGCAGTTACAAATCTTGTTACACTGTGACACTTTGCAAAGATTTCTTTCTCACATTGTGGAGTACAAATATGGTTTCACATTAAAGATACCCAACGAAAGAATTCAAAGGGCCCCAACGCTAGCAGACTCGCGAGTTTGTGTAGTTCCCACTGGCCAGTGGTTAGGTAGCATTTCTAATGTTTAGATAGGTTGTTGATATCGGTCACGTCAATTATAGTCTATAATTGAACCGCATTGAAGTATTGTAAAGCTTACTGTTTCGTTCATTCATGATTGTGCTGAATAGTGATGGTAAATCACTCCCATTAATATTGATAAACTATTGATTCCTGTGTTCTACAGAGGGGCTGCTCGCTGGTCCTAATAAACCCCTTTTTATTTATAGTATAACCTTGTCTTGGTGTTACTTGGCGCCGGAGGTGGAGGTGGGTGATCACTGGAGTGAGACAGAAGGCCCGTCAAATTTAGCGGCTCTTGCGGGAGTAGCGCTACATATGTAATTCATGAATACACTATCTGCAATTGACTACATGAAGTGACCACCAGTTAAAGAGGGCAACAGCATACTAGTGGGAATTTTGGCTTGATGCCTGCTGAAGAACATACAGCCATATGAAATCAGGAATCAGGGGAAGTCGAAAGCCCGTATTTCCTGTGTTACGGTCTGTGTGCCTGAGCAGCATTGACGAGTTACTAAAATGATAGAATGGCCATAGGAGTGCTGGTATGAGTTGACCGAACCTCTTATCATTTAACTATAGAGAAGACTTAATAGCAACAACTTTGTACAGCTAATAGTGATGATCAAGCATATGTAGCCATTGTAATGGGCACACAACTTTCTCTTTGTTGATGTACTATGATTATATGTAAAACAAAAATACAAATTAGTATCTATTATATGAAGTGATTACCAGTCAAAGAGGGTAACAGCATACATACTTACTGTGCATAGTTCAGGATTGGGGTGTGGTAAAAGCTGGATACGTGCAGGTATCTTTTTAGAAAGTGCTGGATCCTGCCAGATCTATGCATGGTTTTGGTAACTGACACTTCTTTGAAGCACGATCCGGATCCGGAACTATATATTAGAAAAATTCCTGGATTACACTGGATTTTAGTTACATAGTTACTGTGCTGTCCAGCATTTGTATAGACTCCATCTGCTGGTCATTTGTTAGAATAGCAGTCCACCTTGCTTATGAAGCAAACTAGAAGGGCCACATTACAATCTTGTTGTTAACCGTAGCGCCGGCATGGTTAACGCGTGCGTTAACAATAATTGCACTCAATTCCGTATTACATTATCTTTTTTTTTTATTATTATTCAAGAAAGCAAGTGAATCTGTACAATAATAACATTTACAATAAGTACCGGCTGGTGGAGTAGAGGTAACATCACTGCTCTGCGTGGAGAGAGCCTGTGGAGCATGGGTTCGATCCCAACGAGCACCTCTCCAGTAAGTGTCCTTGGGCAAGACACCTAACGGTACATACTCGCCACACAGGACATACCTGAAGACGAGAGAAATCTCAATGTCTCCTTCCTGGTAAAATCCTCTCAAAAAAAAAAATTGCAATCATTTTGTAGAAAAATGCAGTACTAGGCAATGACAGTTTACAAGGATGACACTTGGTCAAAACAATACAGTACTGTGCAATGATAAAATACAGAAAGAACAAAAAATAGCAAACTGTCACTCTTTAAACAGGAGGCTCAAAACAGCAGCTAGTATGCATATATAAAAAAATGTCAATTTGTGAACACTTCCAGACTGCAAGTATTAATGCCTAAAAAATTGCAGATAATAGCAACAAAAGAACAGTAAAAAACAAAATTACAAAATTATGCGCCCCACTTATATCTATCTGAGCCGCCTGAAATTCTCAGGCCTAATCCTCACAAGGGGCACTCGAGTTAAGGCACCAAAAGAGGGGGAGAGAGAGAGAGATAAAGAGAGAGAAAGAGAAAAACAAAATCCACTACTGAACGAGTGACGCCACAGTAGCAGCTATGAAAAGCTAGTAGAAAAAGTTAACAGAAGAGAAATCAGCGTAGGTAGTCTAGAAAAGAGGAGCAGAATAAAAGGGGGGGGGGAGACACCCGGAGGTGACCGAGGAAGAGGAGCAGGAGGAGCCGACAATTCTACAAAAGACTCCTCTCAAATACTGGCATATCACGCCCTCAGGGCACGGCCCTCCTGTAAGGACAGGAATCCTTCCCAGTAAAACCACTTCCTCAAGTGAGCCTGCATCTGTCCTCCAGCCGAGGCCACCAAACTCTCATGTAGTCGTAGCTCTTCTATCCGACCAAACCAGTCTGCACATCGCAGTCGAACGCCATTTGCCCAGTGAAGTGCGATCAGGGATCGCGCAGCGAGCAGTAAAGGAAGCAAGACCGAGCAGCGCAGACCACTGGAAGGCAAAGGAATTTGCAGCAACAGGAAGACCCGCACTTCGTGAGAGGCAAATCCTCCTCCGACACCCTCCTAATAACCATCTGCACCTGAGTGCAGTATCCCGCCCGGCCACCACATATGTAGGTAGTCCCTGATCTCCTCATCGCAATGCCAGCATTGCGGTGTAAGGCTGATCCCCATTCTGAATAGGAGCACCGGGGTACAGTACCAAAAGGACATCATTTTGTATGCTTGTTCCTGGAGGCGTGTCTGTTGCGATCCTCTATGAATCAGCTTATACGTTTTAGTCCAACTCTCCTCATCAATCTCTTCCTCCAAGAGTTCTTCCCAGTACGCTTTGAAAGGTGGTGGATCCGGGGAAGGCGGGCTAATCAACATCGTGTAAAGGACCGAGATAGTGCAGCGGAGGAGATGCAGAGTTTCTCAAAAGGGGTGAGGTACCGCAAAAGGCGATGCCCCCCCCGGCAATGAACGGAGGTAGTGCAGTACCTGTGCGAAGTTAAATCTCTCAAAAAAATGTCAGAGGTAAGGCCCCCGGGGTCCGGGTCCATGGCGACACATAAGTCGCATCCAGTATGCAGGCATTCGCCCGAGGCCTTCTCGGGACCGGCAGCCTGGCAGTAAAAGACCGAGTCAACGTCGTCTTGAAAGCCGGATTATCGGCCAGTGGGAGCAAGGGCGACGGGAACATGGACAAGCGATGGGAAGATGTGGGCGAGTCCCACACCTGCAACGTGGCCGCAATCAGTGGGTGTAACGCCACCCCTCGGGGCCTATCCACCCTAGCGATCCACGGTAGAGACCACAACCGCACCATGGCCAGAGCATCTTCCACATCCAACCATAATGCCCCCCTGCCCCCCATGGACCATTCAATAATGCGTCGAAGATGCATTGCAACATAGTATTTGTGCAGATCCAGTATCGCCACTCCTCCTCCCGTTTTTGGTCTAATTAAGACACTCCATCGCACACGTGGGGGAGAGGCACGCCACACAAACCGCAAGAAGGCCGTCTTAAGAGTGGCAAAGAAATAGGCCCGTATCCGGATCGGAATGGTCTGGAATAGATATAAGAGGTGTGGTAGCACGTTCATCTTCAAGATACCAATCTTCCCAAACCAAGAGATGTACAAATTAGACCATTTAAGAAGGTCATCAGCTATAACTTTCCACAAGGGTGGGAAGCTATCCTTAAACAACATATCCAATCGGGATGGAAGTTTAATCCCCAGATACGAGATCGCCCCAGCACACCATCGGAACAGAAAGGAATCTTGCAGTCTACTTTTCTCACTCACAGACACATTGATACTGAGAATCTCCGACTTCATCATGTTAATGTTTAGGTTCCCCATGGCACCGTATTGCTGGAACTCCTCAGTAATCGCCGGCAATGACACCGAAGGGGAGGACACGGAAAACAGCATGTCGTCTGCGTACGCTGCAACTTTATGGTCTACAGAACAGTCTGCCACACCCACGATGTCAGGATTCGATCGTATTGATTCAAGGAAAGGCTCCAGAGACCGGGCAAACAGAAGCGGAGACAGAGGGCAGCCCTGCCTGGTACCATTTTTGATGGCAAAAGGTCGAGAGAGCGCACCATTCACCATCACCGCCACTGATGGCGCCGAGTACAGTGCTACAATCCAAGTATAAAATGTTCCCGATAGACCCATTGCGTCAAGAGTCGCGAAAAGGAACGGCCATGCTACCTGGTCAAATGCCTTTTCGGCGTCCGTGGATAGCAATAAAACAGGTCGGTCAGATCTTTGGGCAATACGAATGACATTCAATGCTCGAATGGTGCTGTCTCTAGCTTCCCTCTGAGGAACGAATCCAACTTGATCTTTCCTCACCAGTAACGAGACAAAGGGCTGGAGGCGCATCACTAACACGGAAGAGAAGAGCTTCAGATCACAAGGAGAGAGATCGGGCGCTAGCTCGAGCAGAGCTCCGGATCTTCCCCCTCCTTCGGTATTAGTTACATAGTTACATAGGCTGAAAAAAGACATGCGTCCATCGGGTTCAGCCTCTCCCACATCACCTACTGCTGTTGATCCAAAAGAAGGCAAAAAACCCAGTCTGAAATGCTCGCCAATATAGAAACATAGAAAAATGTCGGCAGATAAGAACCTTTCGGCCCATCTAGTCTGCCCAATTACATGGATACTTTACCTGGATTTATCTTTTGTTTAGGATAGCCTTATGCCTATCCTATGCTTGCTTAACCCCTTAAGGACGGGAGTAATTTTACAACTTCGGCGCTATTTCAAAGTAGAAGTTTGCTGAGCTCATTTTGACCGTTTTTAAATGCGGTTTTAAGTCACGTATTATTATACCACCCAGACAAATTATATATCTTTTTTCCGGCAGACTTGGAAGATTAATAATATATCATTATTATATGTATAGGTCATGCCCTGCCAAAATGCTATAACAAAAAATGTAAAAAAAAAAATTAAAATTGTGAATTTTCAAAATAATGTTGTAGAGTGTGAAGTGTTTTTTTTAAACATTTTATTATCCGAGCCTTTGCGGTCATATGCTATGGGGTAGATTTGTTAAAAAATAGAACGGGGAACCCATTTTTTTTGGGGAGAAATTGCGTGATTTTAGCTAAACCCCCCAAAAAAAATCATTAGTGAAGCATCATTGTTCACATTATAATTGAAATGTGAACAATAGTGCTGCATTAAAAAAAATTTAAAAAAATTATTTTTTTATTAATTAATTTTTTTATTATTTTTATTTTTACATTGTTTACACTTTTATTTTACTTTTAACATGGTCATGTTTGATATCATTGGAAAGGCCATGCTCTGGCCTTTCCAGCCATATCAGACATGACCCCCTACCTGCTCAAAGAGCCCCCCTATCTCCTCTATGGGATTTTCATAGGAAATCCCTTTGCAGCTAGGGGGTTCCCCGGTTAACTGACATCATCGCGCATGGCGTGATGAGTCAGGTGATGCAGGGGGGACCCAGAGGTGTGGGCTGCCATCCAAGATGGCGGCCCCCACCGGAAAAAGGCCACGGTCTTGCACCGATTGGTGCCAGGCCACGACCTGGCATCTACGGGGTTAACCCCCTACATCGCTGGAAAGGTCAGGCTGTTACCCTTCCAGCAATGCTGGCCACAGCCTCCTTGTCCCCGGCGATGGGGAGATAGAGGGATCCAAAGGATCCCCCCTCCCCTTCAGGCACTTCCCCTGCGCCGGCGTGGGGGGATGCCTGAAACTGACATCATTGCGCCACCGGCGCGATGATGTCAGTGCGCCGGGAGGAGGGATACACACCGATCTGACTCCGCGGGAGTCAGAGCAGCGTGGGAGCGACCGGAGGAGGCGAGTATCGCCGGAGGGGGGCTGCAATCGCCGAGGACGTGCAATTATGTCCTGCGGCGTTAAAGCTCCCCTAATGCAGGACGTAATTGTACGTCCTGCGGCGTTAAGGGGTTAAATTCAATTACTGTTTTGGCCTCTACCACTTCAACTGGAAGGCTGTTCCATGTATCCACCACCCTCTCAGTAAAATAATGCTTCCTGATGTTACTTTTAAACCTTTGCCCCTCTAATCTAAGACTATGTCCTCTTGTTTTGCTACTTTGTTTCCGTTTAAATATACTCCCTTCCTCTACCTTGTGGATTCCCTTTACGTATTTAAATGTTTCTATCATATCTCCTCTGTCTCGTCTTTTTTCCAAGCTGTACATGTTAAGATCATTAAGTCTTTCCTGGTAACTTTTCTCCTTCAAGCTGTACACCATTTTAGTAGCCCTTCTCTGAACTCTCTCTAAGATGTCTATATCCTTCTGGAGATACGGTCTCCAGTACTGCACACAGTACTCCAAGTGAGGTCTCACCAGTGCTCTGTACAGTGGCATGAGCACTTCCCTTTTCCTACTGCTAATACCTCTCCCTACACAACCAAGCATTCTGCTAGCATTTCCTGCTGCTCTATTACATTGACTACTTACCCTTAGATCCTCTGAAATAATAACCCCTAAATCCCTTTCCTCAGATGTTGAGGTTAGGACTGTATCAAATATTCTATATTCAGCCCTTGGGTTTTTACGTCCCAGGTGCATTATCCTGCACTTATCCACATTAAAACTCAATTGCCACAGCTCCGACCATTTTTTTAGTTTACCTAAATCATTTGTCATTTGGCTGATCCCTCCAGGAATGTCAACCCTGTTGCAAATCTTTGTGTCATCAGCAAAAAGACATACTTTTCCATTAATACCTTCTGCAATATCACTAATAAAAATATTAAAGAGAATGGGTCCAAGTACTGACCCCTGAGGTACCCCACTGGTAACAAGACCTTGCGCCGAATAAACTCCATTTACTACAACCCTCTGTTGCCTGTCACTCAGCCACTGCCTAATCCATTCAACAATATTGGAATCCAAGCTCAAAGATTGCAATTTATTGATAAGCCTTCTATGCGGAACAGTATCAAAAGCCTTACTGAAATCTAAATAAGCAATATCTACTGCACCACCTGTGTCTAATATGCAACAGGTACAGAGGTATGACTGTTATAGTTGCCAACTGCGACTATGTGTGTAAAGACGAGCCATCATGAAGTGCATTAAGTGAGGCCGTCAGTGGGGGTAGCAAGAGTTTGGAAAAACGTTTATAATATTCGGACGGGAGGTCATCCGGTCCCGGTGCCTTCCCGTTTTTCTGCCGCTTCAGTGCAATATGAAGTTCCGCCACTGATATGGGTTCATTCAGAGAGGTGCGTTCAGGTCCAGTTAATCTTCTATGAGTCCTAGTGGATAAGTATGCAAGAATGTGTTGGTTCAGTTCCGGCGTGGGGGCTGGCGCACAAGAATACAAAGTCGAGTAGTAGTCTCGAAAGGCGTTAACAATAGCATCCGGTGTCTGTGCCAGCGTCCCTCCCATCATGCGGACCATAGGAATGTAAGCCAAAGCATGTCGCTGCTTGAGCATTCGAGCTAAAAGACGGCCTGGTTTGTTTTAATTATACGCAAAGAAGCACCGAGAGTGAAGCCCAATGAATTTGGGAGTGAGCAAGTTCCGCCAAACGCGATCTCTGTTGTTGCAGAAGACCTAGAGTCTCCACTTCTCCCGTTCTTACATGTCGGAGTTCCAAGTCCCTAATCTCAGCGAGTAAATCCTGCGTCTCCGCTAGCCTCTCCTTCTTCTTTCTAGTAGCGATCCCAATCAAGTGGCCACGGATAGTGGCCTTATGGGTCTCCCACAATGTGTGGGGTGACATCCCCTCTGTATCGTTTTCCGCAAAATAAGTACACAGAGATTCCGCCACCTCCTCCCTCAGCATCTGATCTTGGAGTAGGGAGACAATGAGCCTCCAAATAAAGCATTGCGGACGACTATGTGCCGATCGAAGGGACACGTACAGCGGTGCGTGATCCAACCAGGTTCTGCATTGGATAGAAGCAGAAAGAAGGTCATCCAAAGCAAAATGAGATACAAAAATATAGTCCAGACGGGAATTCGTGGAGTGCACCTCAGAATAAAAAGTGTAATCATGCTCGGTCGGGTGTTATAAACGCCAAGCGTCCACGAATTACAAGTCGTGCAATGTGCGTCTAATGGATCTTAGAATATGAAGAGGAACCCTAGTGTGGCCTACAGACGAATCCTCCGCCGGGGATATCGCCACATTAAAATCACCCCCTAGGAGGGGGCGTGGCCTGGACGGCAACTAAGATGGACGCTTGAGAGTGCAGCTCTGTACCTCCACCGCGCCTATCATCCGCTTTCAGCCGTGTCGAGACACCATTGTAACGTTGGGAGCTTCCAGCCCTACCTGTGTGCTTGAGGGCAGCATGTCTGATGCTGCTCGCTGACCAATGCCCGGTTTAAATGGAGACAGGCAGGGAGGTGGTTGCATGAGGCGCGGCTTGAGTGGGGGGCGTGGCCTGGTGAAGGTCTTTAAAAACCCTCAGTGTATTCTCAGCAGTTGCCAGATCGTGGTTATCCATACCTGAGCTCCTTGTACCTGACTGCTATATTGAATTAACCCGTTATTGACCTCTGCTTGTTTCTGACTATTCTGCCTTCTGTTGCCCTAGACCATTTTCTTGTACTACGCCACTGCTCTGATATCGACCCGGCTATTCCATTTGACCATTCTGAACTCTGTATTCCTGATTCTGGCTCGGCTGACTACTCCCCGTGTTGTTAACCCTTTCTGTCTAGCTAGTTTACCTGGCCAATTCTAAGGACCAGACAGTTAGAGATCTTTCACGGCTACTCTGTTGGTAGCTTCTGGGCTCTGTGGAGTGTGGGGTGTTAAGTACTGCGTGGTGGGATCTGGGAACCGTGACATTACGTTCTGGCCACTATGGATCCCGCAGACTTAACACAGCACTTGGCTAACTTTGTATCCAGACAGGATGAGCAGGATCATAGGATGGATCAGTTTGCTATTGCCTTACAAACTATCCTGACTCGTACGGCTCACCTGGAACCAGCTGGGTTGCACCCCCGCTTGATATACCTGTGTCCCCTGTCGTTCAGACATCCCAGGTACACATGACCGCTCCTATGAGGTTTGACGGTACTCCCTTAGAGTGCCGGATTTTTGGTCCATGTGGATATTCATTTTAAATTAAATCCACAGATGTTTTTCTCTGACATTGCCAAAGTGGGGTTCATTATTAATCATCTGTCTGGCAGAGCATTGACATGGGCGACTCCGTTATGGGAGGCAGAGAAGCCTATCAAATAATCATATAAAGCATTCATAGCCGAGTTACAACGTTCATTTAATCCTACCAGAAAGGCCACGGTAGCTGGCAAATCCTTGTTCCGCATACGTCAAGGGAACAGGACTGTTTCTGATTATGCCATAGAATTTAAAACCTTGATCTCTGATGTGAACTGGACAAATGAGACACTGGTTCTGGCTTTTATGGAGGGGTTATCAGAGTCATTGATGCATGAATTGGCTCCACGTAAACTACCTGAGGTATTGTGTGAACTCATTGATTATTGTATAGATCTGGATAATCAGATAAGGGACAGAAGGACTCCAAGAGAGAAGCCCAAGAGACCGTTACCTAGGTTGGCCCCTGTCTTTCAGGCACCACCAAGAGAGTTATCTCCTCCCTCTGAGTCTATGCAACTAGGCCGTACTAGGCTTACAGAGGAAGAGAGAACAAGGCGTTTTCGTGAGGGATTGTGCCTGTATTGTGGTTTGGGGGGACATGTACGATTTCAATGTCCTACTCGTCCTAAGATGCATGATAAGCTGGAAAACTACCGCACCTAAGGCAGCTGAGGAGACAGGCCTTGGGTGTGATGTACATGTCTCCTGTCAAAGACACTAAACTTATGTTACCAGTATCCTTGGCTTGGGAGACCGAGACCACACATACTACCGCTTTTTTGGATTCTGGGGCTGCTGGCAACTTTATCGATGTTAACTACGCTTCTTCCATTTCTCTACCTCTGGTTGTAAGAGAGACACCCTTAGCCGTCGAAGCCATAGACGGCAGACCGTTATCCTCCTAGGATTACTCACGATACGGTTACAGTGGTTCTTACCACTGGTCTCTTGCATAAAGAAGAAATCATATTTCAAGTTATCCATTCACCTTCCAATCCTGTTGTACTTGGTTTCCCTTGGTTGGTGGAACATAATCCTGTTATTGATTGGGCTAAGGGAGAGATACTGTCTTGGAGTTCTGCTTGTTTTGGGACTTGTTTAATACCCATTCAGCATGTCGGTGCCCTGAACAACCCACAGCTCCTCCATTGTCTACAGAGGTTCCTGACCAATATGCGACCTCAGGGCTGTATTTGATAAAAGAGAGGCAGAGAAACTGCCTCCACATAGACCATATGATTGTGCCATAGATATTCATCCTGGTACCATGCCTCCTCGAGGCAAAGTATATCCTCTTTCCATAAAGGAGAACTAAATTATGGAAGAGTACATAAAGGAGAATTTGGAGAGAGGTTTTATCCGACGTTCCTCTTCTCCAGCAGGGGCTGGGTTCTTTTTTGTGTCTAAAAAAGAGGGAGATTTACGCCATGTATCGATTATAGGGGGCTTAAAAAGATCACCATTAAGAACGTGTACCCTATCCCTCTCATATCAGAACTGTTCGACAGGTTAAGGGGGTCAGCAGTATACACAAAACTTGATTTAAGAGAGCTTGCAACCTGATACGTATAAAAGAGGGGCATGAGTGGAGAACAGCATTTAACACCAGGAGTGGGCATTATGAATACTTGGTCATGCCTTTCGGTCTTTGTAATGCTCCAGCGGTATTCCAGGATTTTATTAATGATGTGCTCAGAGATTTCTTACAAACCTTTGTTATAGTATACCTAGACGATATATTGATTTACTCTCCCGATCTGAAACCCACCATGCACATGTCAGACAGGTATTAGCAAAATTACTGGACAATGGTCTTTATTGCAAACTAGAGAGAAGTGTTTATTCGACATTACTACTGTGAAATTCCTTGGGTATATTATCACTCCAGAAGGTTTTGAGATGGATCCTTCTAAACTCACGGCCATCTCAGAATGGCCTCTCCCTCAAGGTCTCAAGGCCATACAGAGGTTTCTGGGGTTTTCCAACTATTATAGGAGATTTATCAAGAATTATTCCGCTGTAGCCTCCCCTATCATTAATATGACACGTAAAGGTCTGAAGAACCAGATCTGGTCTTCTCAATCCAAACAAGCATTCGAAGCCCTCAAACAAGCTTTCACTTCCGCTCCCGTGTTACGGCATCCTGATCCCAGGATTCCGTTTGTTCTTGAGGTTGATGCTTCCGAGATAGGCATTGGGGCTGTCCTGTCTCAAAGAGAGTCTCCAGGAAAACCTCTACATCCTTGTGGGTTCTTTTCAAGAAAATTATCACCAGCAGAACGCAATTATGATATCGGTAACAGAGAATTGCTTGCTATTGTGTCTGCCCTATCAGAGTGGAGACATTTGTTGGAAGGTACTCTTGACCCTTTATTGATAATTACTGATCATAAGAACCTTACGTACATCGGGGATGCTAAACGTTTGAACGCGAGACAGGCCAGGTGGTCATTGCTACTGTCTCGGTTTATATTTTGTATTGACTTACAGACCAGGTGACCGCAATGTAAAGGCTGATGCCTTATCTCGTCAATATGACCCGTATGAATCTAATACACAAGACCACAATCCTATAGTTCCTCCTGAACGTATTGTGGCTTCCACAGTCTTGTCTGTCTCCTCGCCTTTCCTGGAACGCCTCCAGGCAGTTCAAGTAGGGGCTCCACCTGACAAGCCTCCAGATATGTTGTTTGTACCTGAAAAGGAAAGACAAGAATTACTCATAATGTTTCATGATTCTAAACCAGCAGGTCATCCTGGTATTACTAAGACTCTTACCAGTATCTCCAGACAGTTCTGGTGGCCCACCATGCGACAGGACGTACGTCTGTTTGTTTTGGCTTGTCAAGTCTGTGCCAGAAGCAAAACCAGTAAATCCTTGCCTGTCGGTCTATTGCAGCCTTTACCATGCCTAAGAGGCCTTGGTCTCATCTATCTATGGATTTTATTGTGGACTTGCCGAAGTCCAAGGGTCATGCTGTGGTTCTGACAGTTGTAGACCGCTTCTCCAAAATGGCTCATTTTGTCCCTCTACCTAAGCTTCCTACAGCCAAAGAACTGGCGGTTGTATTTGCTAGAGAGATTGTACGAATACATGGGGTTCTGTCTGAAATCGTCTCTGACAGAGGAGCCCAGTTCGTCTCTCGTTTCTGGAGGGTTTTCTGTGCAGAGATGGGGGTGCGATTGGTCTTCTCTTCAGCATATCATCCACAAACCAATGGGGCAACAGAGGGGCAAATCAGGGTCTCGAGCAGTACATACGTTGCTTTACCACACAAAACAAGACAATTGGTCGGAGTTGTTGCCCTGGGCTGAGTATGCACATAATAACGCCGTTAACGAGACCACTGGCCACTCTCCTTTTTCTGCCATCTATGGTTTTTTCCCTCCGGCTCTACCGCTTCAGTTTACTGAACAGGTCATCCCGGCTCTCGATGACCATCTCACTCAACTGCAAGAGATTTGGAGACAGATTCGAGAAAATATGGAGCGCAATGTTGCTGTCCAGAAACGCAAGGCTGACAGGCATAGGTTACAAGCTCCCTCCTATAACGTGGGGGATAGAGTTTGGTTGTCCACTAGGAACGTGAAGTTGCGGGTGCCTTCTATGAAAATGGCACCTCGGTTTATAGGTCCATATAGGATCATTCGCGCGTTAATCCTGTGGCTTATGCTCTTGCCCTTCCTAAACATCTTCGCATGCACAACGTCTTCCACACCTCCCTACTGAAGCCATTGTTGTGTAACAGGTACACGCGGGACGTTCCTCCTCCTCAACCTATTCACGTTGATGGTGAATCTGAGTATGAGGTTAGGAGGGTTTTGGATTCTAGGCTGTGCAGGGGCGCTCTGCAGTACTTGGTCGATTGGGTGGGTTATGGTCCAGAAGACCGGTCCTGGATTCCAGCTTCCGACATGTCTGCCTCTAGGTTGGTCAGGGCGTTCCATGCCTCACACCCCGATCGCCCTGGTGGTCATCCTGCCGCTCGTCCTGTTGGTCGTCCGGTGGCCTCCCGTGGAGAGGGGGGTACTGTAACGTTGGGAGCTTCCAGCCCTACCTGTGTGCTTGAGGGCAGCATGTCTGATGCTGCTCGCTGACCAATGCCCTGTTTAAATGGAGACAGGCAGGGAGGTGGTTGCATGAGGCGTGGCTTGAGTGGGGGGCGTGGCCTGGTGAAGGTCTTTAAAAACCCTCAGTGTACTCTCAGCAGTTGCCAGATCGTGGTTATCCATACCTGAGCTCCTTGTACCTGACTGCTATATTGAACTAACCTGTTATTGACCTCTGCTTGTTTCTGACTATTCTGCCTTCTGTTGCCCTAGACCTTTTTCTTGTACTACGCCACTGCTCTGATATCGACCCGGCTATTCCATTTGACCATTCTGAACTCTGTATTCCTGATTCTGGCTCGGCTGACTACTCCCTGTTGTTAACCCTTTCTGTCTAGCTAGTTTACCTGGCCAATTCTAAGGACCAGACAGTTAGAGATCTTTCACGGCTACTCTGTTGGTAGCTTCTGGGCTCTGTGGAGTGTGGGGTGTTAAGTACTGCATGGTGGGATCTGGGAACCGTGACAACCATGGGTCACAGCAAAGAGTCACCCGAGGACGCCAGCTCATCAGGGACCCCGAGTAAGACTCTCGTGGGACCTTTGGACACATTTCTCCGCTCATCGGCTACACCCGCGCCGGACACGTGGCCTGCACGTGGACACGGAATCATCCATGGCAGACCGCGTTATGGAGCTTATCGAGGGACTACCAACCCGCGATTATGTGCAGGATCTGCTGGATGCGGTAAGGGAGTCACTTAACCAGGATCTGGCCACGATGCGCGAAAATATGGGCGCACTGGAGGCACGAGTGACAGCTCTAGAGGCAGCACCGGCCCGAGACGCCGATCAGAATGGCCCTACCTTAGCCCCGAGAGACCTTCAGAATGCTTCTGTGGTCACAGAGGTTTGGCGCAGGCTGGATGACCTGGAAAATCGGTCCCGCTGCAACAACATCCGTGTGTGGGGCATCAGGGAAACGATCACGGACCTAGATGCCGGTGGCGTTCACCCCCACCTTGGGTGGGCAGTGTTGTAGAGGAGGACACCTCTTGAGCTAGATGCCAAGGATCTTAGCTCTGGATGCGGATGGACACCAAATTCTTTTTCTCTTTTTTTTTAGGTTCTTCCGAGATGGCATTTATTCACGGGCGACACACAGGGGAACCTGCCCTGTGACAATGTTTGGAGACCTTACATTGGGACACTACTGTCTGCGGGGTAGGTGGGGCGGAGGGGGGGTGGTTAGACTGTCGACCAGGACACATACACCACCGCATATGAAGGCTTGCAAAGCGAGGAGTTACGCCGACCTTTGTTACTCTGCTCTCTGCTTTGTCCCCGTAGTGAGGGGTCATTTTTGAAGTGATTATGGGCAGGGAGGTTTTGTGGGGGGAGGGGGGCGGGGGGACTTTGGACTCTCTCTACTCTTCACGAACATCACGTAATGATAGGCTCCTCTAAAGGATGACCCTCTCTCCGCCGGACGAGGCCGCATGGCGGCATTCAGGGATTAAACGGCGGGAGGTATGATTTCATGGTGAGGGGGTAGGGTGGGAGGCAGGGTGGGTGGGATGAGTTTAAATGCTGGACAGAGCACCCGAAAACGGCAGCCACTGTTACGCCTTGTACGTGCGCAAGACGTCTGATACACGGGAAGTGACTGGGCTGGGAAGGGGAGAATGCTCAGGCTAGCGGGCTCGCAGGCTGTTTCTCGCAAATGTTGGGATATGTGGGAGGGGGGAGACAAATTTATTGCCTCACGATACCATACCACAGGCCACATGTAATGGGGCGGGGGTGGGGGGCGAAGTTGGGAGGGTTGGGGGATATATTAGTTTTTGCTGTTGTTTGATACACCTTACGACTCGGGCGGGGGGTTGATATGTTGGGGTTTTGGGACACTGAATCATTAAAAGGGCAATTATAAGTTATGATTTTTGGGTTAAGTTGGGGGGGAATGTATTTTGTCTGGTATCCTATTAAGATCCGTTTACTTCAGCTGATGCTTTCTTTGGCTATGTCTGGGGGGTTTTAATTCCCGGGGATATCATTGGTAACATCCGAGGTGACATCCGTGCTCATCTACAAAGTTTGTTGCGACTCATACTGGAACATGTCTCAGAACAATGTTATACTGTGCGGTGGGGTACTATTGATGGTTTTCTCTCATTGTTTCCTGTTTTTCCTATATTTCCCACTTCTAGTTCCTGTTCTCTTTCTTGTTGTTATTGCCGTCCGACGCTGTCTGAGGATACTTCCTTGATAGCACCACACCCCATAAGTGGACGTCTATCTCTGGGGTGTTGAATTGGGCTTGGCCCGACACTTCCTCCACGTGACGTTGAGTACCTACCAACCTTTTCTTCTTTCATCTGTCCTCTACTCTCTCTCACCTCTCTCCACTGCTCTAGATCCGCCCTTGCGGTACTTCCCCCCCCCCCTTTTTATTTATTCTTTTTTTTCTCTTTTTTATTTATTTTTATTTATTGTCCCCCCCTCTCTCTCTCTTCCCTCCTACTCTCTCCCCACCCTCCTCCCCCTCGGAGTGTTGGACCGCGCATGTGCTTAGCCGGGGGGGCCGTGCTGCCTGGTGGAATTCCCAGGATGGCTACAGTGGGGGATGAGCCCTCTGCCTGTTTCAGACCGCGGGATCTTACCCTGGTAACATATAACATGAAGGGTCTTAATACACCGGAAAAGAGATCCCGGGTTTTAAGGGATATATTTCTGATGCGCGCCTCTATTGTTATGCTGCAGGAGACACACTTCCGTGAAGGTGCGGCACCGTTGTTGCGGGATCACAAATTCCCGGTGGGCTATTTTAGTAACTATGTAGGAGGTAAATCTAGAGGAGTCGCCATTTTGTTCACCAGCGACGTCCCATTTGTTCTCCGGGATAGTTGCACGGACGACCAGGGCAGATATCTATTCGTGAAGGGGACGATTGCCGAGGTAGTTTACACGTTTGCTACGATTTATGTCACCAATGTCGCGCAATCGGCCTGCCTTGCCCGTATCATGTCGAAACTGAGGCGCTTCCAAGAGGGCATTCTTATTATGGCTGGCGACATGAACGCAGCTCTCCACCCCCCTGTGGATACCTCAGGTGGTACGTGCTTTGAGACGCTCTCTACATGACATGCGCCTTGTAGACACCTGGCGAGCCTTTCATCCGGGGGAGCGTGATTTCACCTTTTACTCGAATCCCCATCGGGTGTCCTCGCATCTGGACTATATTTTCTTGGAACAGTACCGCCTAGACCTTGTGGTGGAGGCGACCATACACCCCACCACGTGGTCGGACCACGCACCGGTCTCTATACGCCTGACTTCTCCACTGTTTGGCCCTCGAGAACGAATATGGCGACTTAATGTTTCGATGTTGTCGGCTCGGGAGATAACGGCCGGAACACGTGACGTATTAACCAATTACTTTGAAGAAAACTCGTCCTCGGAAGTAGCAAGACCCGTGACTTGGGAAGCCCATAAGGGGGTAATCAGGGGCTATTTTGTAAGTAAGGGCACGGCATTGAAGAAGGCTAGAGAGGGGCAGAGACTTGACCTATTAGCTGAAATTCGCACATTGGAACTGCGCAGGCGGGGAGATAACGGCCGGAACACGTGACGTATTAACCAATTACTTTGAAGAAAACTCGTCCTCGGAAGTAGCGTGACCCGTGACTTGGGAAGCCCATAAGGGGGTAATCAGGGGCTATTTTGTAAGTAAGGGCACGGCATTGAAGAAGGCTAGAGAGGGGCAGAGACTTGACCTATTAGCTGAAATTCGCACATTGGAACTGCGCAGGCGGGGAGATAACGGCCGGAACACGTGACGTATTAACCAATTACTTTGAAGAAAACTCGTCCTCGGAAGTAGCGAGACCCGTGACTTGGGAAGCCCATAAGGGGGTAATCAGGGGCTATTTTGTAAGTAAGGGCACGGCATTGAAGAAGGCTAGAGAGGGGCAGAGACTTGACCTATTAGCTGAAATTCGCACATTGGAACTGCGCAGGCGGGGAAACACATGCTGAGACCCAAAGTCAACTACTGTCGGCGCGCCGCACCCTGAACGACCTTCTTTCCTTGGACCTTAAACAGGCAGCAGCCCGCACTAAATGCTTTTTTGCTCTAAATGAAAACAGACCAGGAAAATTACTCGCCCGAATGTTACGTAAACAACGGCAACTGGCCTATATTCCGAAGATACGCACCTCCGCGGGGGACATTACGCTTAGACCGGAGGAGATATCGGCAGCCTTCAGGGACTATTATATGTCCCTCTATAGAAACATAACAAGAACAAGAAGAAGTGGCTATTTTATCTTGCCTAAATGGCTATTAAACTGATGCCACAAATGCCGGTAAATATTAGAAAGATAATTAATTAAATGTTGGTACTTGGATAAATTACTTTATTAATTGACATATACAACACAAAAGAAATGTAATAAATGTGATACATGAAATAAACATGGTATGTGCTAGTGGAATGACTTCTGATATATGAATAATTACAGAGGTTGGCTTTTGAAACACTTGTAAGGTTTATTAAGTGGTTAAATGCACTACCACTTCATAAATGCACTGATGCATATAATTTCAGTGATATATAGCCAAGATATGGATAGGCAGTTAAAGATTAATTCAACATATGTACCTACTCCTAATGGAGTAATATAACATAACTGATGCACATAGATCATTTATGGATGCATGTAGAATACCCCTAGGAGTTGATGGTTCTCAATTAGGAAACACTTGACCTTGATTGAATAGCCAACCTCTGTAATTATTCATATATCAGAAGTCATTCCACTAGCACATACCATGTTTATTTCATGTATCACATTTATTACATTTCTTTTGTGTTGTATATGTCAATTAATAAAGTAATTTATCCAAGTACCAACATTTAATTAATTATCTTTCTAATATTTACC
>RXON01001732.1:0-17946 GCA_009667805.1 Leptobrachium leishanense | reverse complement strand
AGCTGGTCCCGAATCGGCAACGCCCCGATGCACTTTAAGCCAATGATACCTGTGGGGGCGGGCCGGGGGTTTTCCATGTGGAGCTCAGGTTGAAAGTATAAATACAGATGTTGTTCTGAATAAAAGTGTCTTTGGTTTTGAGTTCATGAAGCTGCGTCTCGTGTCTCTATTTGCCAAGCGTGCCTGACACCCCTCGTGGTTCAGCGCCCCAGACGAAACGAAGACATACCGCGCGCCGCTGCCGTGCGATCCGAATATCCCTAGCCGACTGAACCTGTCCAGCTAATTGCCGGGAGATCCGAAAAGTGCGTACCTTACAACGCGTGGGCGCTTCGACCGTCGCGCGATCCGAATTCTGCTGCTGGACGAACCGGGCTGTCTCTCGCGAGTGTGAGATCCGAACAGGTTGGTGCCGTACCGCGAATGCCCCCTCGACTCCTGCACGATCCGAACGGACCCGAACGATCGACCGTTGGCTAATTCGTTAGTGAGAGATCCGAATCTTCGCAAGAGTAAGCCGTTCCGACCGCGACCGTAAAGGTCTACGTGTGGATCTGTGGCCAGCTGCTCGGGACGCTGAGTGACACCCCTCAGTGGTCGGGCTAGGCTCACATCAAGGCCCCCTTTGTTGCGTGGGTCATCCAGATCACCAAGTAAGACCCGGTCGCTCGAGACGCCGAGTGTCACAACCTTGGTAGTCGGGCCGGGAGAAGAAAATAAAAGGGGGAAGTACACATACGCAGATTGGAGCACACCGCGGCGGACTGTAACATCTCGTTCCGTCACACTGGCCATTTCCGTAAGATCTATCCTGGTAAAATAAGGGGGGGGCCCCCTGTCCTGACCCTGAACAACATCCCCAGCAAAATCCCGCAATCCACTGGGCGAGCAATAACCCCTAAACCCAGACCCCACCCGGAACTGCGCTCCCCCTGCACCATGTCAGCCCTGCTGCCCTCTGCGTCTCTCTGGCTGCGCATATTACGTGTGGGATTGGGGCTTATTTCCAGCTGGTTTCCCCCCCCCCTGTGCTAAATCTTGTTTGAAAATGTCCTCTGTCCCCCTGTACCTGATGGCCGTGCGCGCCCGCAGTATCTCTCTGTCTTTGGGCTGCATATCCACTGTCCCAGCCAGCTTCCCCATTCAAATTTGGCGCTGATTTAATGTGATTGGCTCCTGGCCGCTCACATGGTGCCTGACCATGTGATGGTGGAGCTCTGATGTCATCAGACCGAGCGGAAGGGGCTCCTGGGCATGCGCAAATTCCCACGCTGGAAAAAAGAAGATGGCCGCCGCTCGCATGCTGCAAATGGCGGCGGCTGCTGCACGAGACCCCCCCCCTGCTGGGCATGAACAATGGAGTGATCGCAGGCCGCAGGTATGCGCTGGGAACCCAGCCCCTCCTGCCCGGGGACATCTGGGGAAAAATAAGGGGATGGTGGCAGCCTATACCTATGCCCGGGCTGCCGCTCGGCCGCCGGGTCGCCTGCCCCCGTAGAGCGATGCAGCGGGGCATATGGTGCGGGCCGAGCGCGGGAAGCAGAGGTGGGAGAAGCCGTGGGGGAAGTAGGTGAGTATTGGGTGATAATGACAGAATGAACAGAAGAGGATGAGACCGGAGACAAAGGACAGGGGACAGAAGGAGAAAGAGGATATCAGAAACAGGAATAGGAGACGCCGCAGCCGCTGCGTCTGCTGATACTCCCTGCACCGGACGCCTTGTTCCTCCAGATCGGGTCTTCCTCGTCCCCGCTGCCGAGTCCTGCTGTCCATGGAGACTCTCCTTCCAGAAACCTCTTAGGGACGCTCCTCTTCCTTCCAGACATTCCAGCGATTTCAGGTGACCTGTAAGTAAAAGAAAATTAGTTGCAATCCCAAACTTGTCTCACGCACATCCTTTTATAACCTCCCTTCCCCCTCCTTTCCATTGTTTATCTCCCCATTGTACCCAATCACAAAGAGCCATGTTTCCGCCCATGAAAACAAAGACACCCCCGCCTGATCCCATAAACAAAGGAACTCACTCCCCTTTCCTCTTGTGTAATATACAGTGATAATTCTTAAACCTCCTTCGTTCCTAATCAGTTTCTCATTCGAACCAAGCATCTTCAAATCCTGGAGTGGAGCCGGTGAGCTAAAAGACTATTTTCACAGTCATATGTAGGAAAGGATTGTGTCACAGTAATGTACAGAAAAGGAATTGAGCCAGTTTAGTAATAAATGCAGTCAGTTAACTTTTTTACATCTATTTCATGCTCAGTGTGAGGAGATTCCACATGCAGTCTTTATAGTAGCTCATTTCATGTCTGTTTTCTTTAAGTTAAAACATATTTTGGCAGTAATAATATTCTAGAAGTGTGTGCTAGTGGATGTATATGAAACTGGCACAGAGGTAATGATTAACCCCTTAGTGACCGCGGACATAGCATGTACGTCATGGCCGCGGTCTCTTTTAGACCCGCTGACGTACATGGTACGTCCTGCGGTCTTTTGAGTGCTGGAAGCGATCGGATCGCTTCCAGCAGCTCAAACGCCATTGCAGGCTGCCTGGGAGTCCAGGCATCCATGCAATGGCGGTTAGAAGTGCCGGGGCACCTTGTGATCGCTCCCCGGGAGCGATCAACATCCGGTTTCACCGGAGAGGTGCCCGGCACTTCTAGAGAGCGCTGGAAGCGATCGGATCGCTTCCAGCAGCTCCAGGGCCATTGCACGCTGCCTGGAGTCCAGGCATCCGTGCAATGGCGGACAGGAGTGCCGGGGCCCCTTGTGATCGCTCCCCGGGAGTGATCAACATCCGGTTTCGCCGGACAGGTGCCCCGCACTTCTACAGAGCGTTGGAAGCGATCGGTATCGCTTCCAGCTGCTCTGAGTATATTGCAGGGATGCCTCGACATCGAGGCATCCTTGCAATAGGGTTACCTGCCGCCGGTCCATCTGTGATCGCTCCCCCGAGCGATCACTTCCGGTAGCGGCAGGAAGTACTAAGTGCCACGAGGTATCGTGGCACTCAGTACAAAAAAGATCACATAAGTGATCAGGTGCTCTGCTGGGTGCCTCGAGGGATCAAGGCACCCAGCAGACTAAAAAAAGTGTAAAAAAAAAGTGTAAAAAAAATAAATAAAAATAAAAATGAATAAAATAAAATAAAAGTGACAGCCAAGATGGCGCTGTCCTTCTAAGGGCAGGGTCATCTTGGGGCTGTGTGGGATGTTCCTATCCTGCCTCAGAGAGGCAGGCTAGCAACATCCAATCAGAAGTAAGAAAAAAATCTAAATAAAATTTCTAATTTGTCAGGTCAGGTCAATATTTTGTAAATATTGGCTCTTACCTCTGTGATTCTCCCTCCCTCTCCTCACTTGTGTTTTGGTGAGCGAGAGAGAGAGATCAGATTTGACAGGTTAGAGATTTTAGGTAGATTTAGTGAGATTAGAAAAATTGAGGCAGATTTAGAGAGATTTTAGGGAGATTTAGAAGAATTGAGGCAGGTTTAGAGGGATTTAGAGAGATTTAGGTGTTTATTTGTATTTTCTTGTGAAACCCAACGGTTCTTCTAAGAACCAACAATCCGCTTATATATATATAATAATTATAAAATTTTATAATCTATTATATATAATGTCTGAGAGGGTGTACAGCGCCGAGGAGGCATATGCCATCCTGGCGTCAGAGTCTGAGGCATCTGCGTCAGACTCAGACCCTGATTTTGACCCCGCTAACTGCTCAGAGACGTCGCTAGATACATTATCTACGCTGGCTGATGTATCTAGTGATGTTTCTGATGCAGATCCTGGGCCACCACCTGCCAGCAGGAGACGCACAGCTCCAGCTGAGGAGTGGGTAGTGCCTCATCGCCAGAGGCCAGATATCCCTCCTTTCACAGCAAATCCTGGCATCAATATTGATGTTGCAGGATTTACCGCCACACAGTTTTTGCAGGTGTTTATGGGGGATGATTTGTTGGGCCAGATCGTGGCCCAATCAAATCTGTATGCCCATCAGCATTGTGCTCGCTTAGTTGTTTCAACCCTTCACTCTCCTCTTTAGTTAGATTACTAGGTCTGTTGGAATATTTTTTCTTTTTTTCTAACTTCCTTATATCCCTCTGGATCATCTAATCAAAGGTGTCAATTTCTTTGGATATCATGTGTCTCGGAAAGAATCTAGATTTTTCTTTCAAGGTAGTATGGACATATTTATTGTCATGTATAATTTCTCTTTCTATTGGTGTCTTAGCAAAGAATCTTTTCAAACACAATTTTCGTTAAAATTTTTGCAAATCAACGAAGGTATTAAAAGGTATCTCCTTTATGGTTTGGCACATATTTCAGGCCCTTCTTCAGAACTCCTATTTGTCCCTTCGTGAGATTTTGGCTGCTAAGATTAAATATGCCTAATGTTCCCTCATTCTTCCTCTTTTTTCTTCCCTGTGCCAGATATCCTCCTCGGCATCCTCTTCCCTTGTTATCCTCTTTCCTGTATTTCTGACAGCTATGTTGCCACCCATAGCCCCTCTCGGTTTTTTTTTGTGTTTCTCCCTGTATGGTGTTTCCTGTGTCCATTTCCTTCCTCCTCTCCTTGGTGAAAAACCTCATCTTGTTCATAATCTACAAGTGGTTGATATCTATCATGGGTAGTAAATGTTCGTATTGATGGTATATTAGTGTCCCAAACATTTCGGTTTGGAGGTTCAGATTTCTTGCTTTCTATATTGAATCCCACATGTTGATCTCGTCTCATATGGGGGGGGGGATCTGCATATGCCTTCTATTTTTCATAGGGGAATTCGTTGAATATAGACTACTTCTACGTCGTTGGTAACGGTTATATCCTTGTTGTGGGATTTTCTTTCTCACTTCTGGATCCTCTCTCGATAGATTTTCTATTGAAGGGCCTAGATTGAAATCCATAGTCTGGATTTTTTTGTTTCATAGACAAATCTTCTTCTTCTTGGATTGTTTTTACTCCCTTAGCTCCTCTAAAATGTTTTTCGGTCGTATGGTTGTTAAATATCCAAACTCTATTTTGTTTGTAATCTCTCATATCTCGTATATATTTACTCCTTTTCTTTGCCTTAATATTTGCCTCAATATTTGCAAATATTTGCCTCTTTGCCTCAATATTTCTCATCAAGAGTTACTTCTCCTGTAGATCTATAACACTGCATATTTGATTATATATGGTTTCTATTTCTATGCTTAAATCTTCCAATAGAGTTTTTCTTCTAGCAATAATTACTCTCATAGTGGTGTGTGAAAATCCTTCTAACATATCACACCAAATCTCCATGAATGAGTCATTCACCATTTCTGGTGAAGGGTCCTTTAGCCACCTGAGGCCTCGAGGGACTATCTTGTCTTTAAGGTATTGATCTAAAGTATTAATGTCCCATTTGAGTCGTATTTCTTTTTTTAAAAGGTCTGTCATTTTTTATATACATAAATGCTTCTTTCTAATATAAATTTTTTAACCATAATGTTTAATTTTTTGTGGCGGATGTGACGTTCGTTCTTCATATGTGATGAATCTGGGCACATTGTTTAGATGATTATTGTAGCTTTTTAGATATTTACAGATGTATTTGTAGATCTGTGTATACAGGTTGCTGTGCTGGTTGGAGAATGTGCGAGGTGAAGCCGAGTGCAGGGATGGGAGATCCACGCATGCGCAATAGGAGGGAATATACGTAGCTGTGACATCGGGCGCGTGCACCGGAAGGGGATCTGCGTCAAAGGGCCCCAGAAAACATTCGGAACGCATATCGCACGCCAATCGAGGAGAAACCGCAAAATTAAATACGAGGACTATAAATAGACTCTGTGTAACACTATGAATTTACCGACTGATGAAACTCGCAGGCAAGCGAGTGAAACGCGTCTCGGAGCCCATTTTTATTCCTTAATTTCTCTTTTATATATATCCCTTTTTACTTTGTTAATTTGTTTTGCTGTTTTTTAATTAATACATTTTTTAAAACCTACACCATCTGGTAAGCAGACGCTTTCATTCACTCTTGGAATTAGATGTCCCTTTCCTGTGGACTGGAGTGTGGAACTATCGTTTTGAGGGAGGGACCCCCCATGGAGTAAGCGGTCCAAAAGTCTCAGTACTGAGCCACTCATTCAGGGAGGCTCAGTAACACGTGAGTAGTTTTGACTTAAGACTGCTCTCTCCATTTACCACTGGTATTGTGCTATATATGCTTTCTCTCATCTGAGGTTATCATATCCGTGAAACTCAAGACTGTGGCACCATTTAATAACCCCAAAGGAACTGCTTGATGGGAGGAGCCCCCCCTAGAGGCTTACCTGTGCATCAAACGAACCAATTGGTTCCCCGTTTGTGAGTGGCTCTCCTTCCACCATATCTCTAATTATTAATAATCAAATATATGCAACAGTATTGCGCGATTATCTGTTATTTTATATATTATAGTGTCCATGAGTGGATCCAGCTGTTATATTGGAATCAACACTTTTGAAACAACACGAGTTCATTTATTATCTGCGCTCCCAACGAATACGTTTGTATTTTCTTCCTAATCAGTGAGTTAACCACAGTTCAGCAAATTAGAATCTGTCTTGGCACAGCCTGTTAACAGTATGTATCAGTAAGTTATACCAGAGTTCAGCAAATTTGAATGTCTTGGCACAGCCAGGCTATCAGGGACAGTGTGTATCACTGACTTATAGCATTGTTCTAGAAAATCTGTATATCTTTGATCTAATTCTAGATACCATATAATAACACAGTTTAATCAGAGTTCATCTGTTTATCTATTTAGAGTTAAATCTGGCTGTTGCCAGCTATCAGGGTGTTGCAGCCTGCAGGAGAGGAAGTGAATCAGAGAGAGAGTGTAGAGGACATTGGCAGGGAAAATATCAGTAAAATCGCCGACTTATATCAGAGTTCTGAATATCTATATACCAGAGTTGAATAATACTTCTGTATATCTCCAATCTTTATACCATGGTTGAATCAGAGTTCTGTATATATTTAATCTATATATCACTCACCATGTCAGAAAGACCAAAAAGGACAGGCAGACGCTCCCAGACACAGATAAGAGGTCAAGCAGCCTCTGTGTCGGAAGGCTGTGCCCCTGGTCGTCGTGGACGTGGTGCATCCTCTGCAGGGGCACGCTTGTCCTTTCTAACTGGTGCTGGCCGTCTTATGCTGCAGCAACATACAGAGGATTTGCAGGATTGGCTAACCAGACCATCCTCATCCTCCGAGTCCTCTGCAAGCAAGGCTTGTAGTGGTTTACAGTCCACCTCAGCTGCCAAAGCATCTAATGCAGCCTCCATGTCCACAGCTACTCCTGCCGTAGCCTCACCAACAAACATGGAGGAGTCAGCTGAATTGTTTGACTACAATGACAGTGACATGCTGCTTGAGGATGCGCAGCATCTACAGTGCTCTGATTCAAACTCTGAGGTTGAAGAAGGGAGTATAAACAACTTAGAGGGAGGGGGTGCCAGTGACACTCAAATAACTGGCACTCATGTTGCACCAGCAGCTGCAGCATACTGCCAAGTTGGCTCCAGTGACGAGGAGATAGGGGGTGATGACGATGATGAGGTCACTGACTCCATCTTAGTGCCTGATCGAACAGAGGAGTCAAGTGAGGAGGAGGCACAACAAACACGAGGCACAACGTCCTCTATGAGCAACCGTAGCCAGTCCAAGGCATCAGAAGTCACAGCTGCTCAGGTGCAGAGCACCGTTGTCTCAAAGCACATGTACAGGAAGTCTGCTGTCTGGGAGTTCTTTATGAAATGTGCAGTAGACTGCACCGTTGCGATTTGTAATCTATGTCAGAAGAGGATCAAGCGTGCGAAAGACATTGGGTACCACGTGCATGAGGCGACATATGACCACCTGCCACGCATCCCATTGGCACAACACTTTGCATAGGTCCTCCTCCTCATCTGTCTCTACCCCCACTATATGTCCTGCCATGTCATTGCCTACAACCTCCACTGGCAGGGATGATGCTACAGTAATGGGTGTACCAGGTCCTTCCTCAAAATATGACAGCATCCCATCAGCGGAAGATTTACACAGTCAGATTACGTTGCCCCAGCTGCTGCAGCATAAGAAAAAATATAGTCCCAACCATCCCCAAGTACAGCGTCTAAATGCCAGCTTAGCAAAATTACTCGCATTACAGCTGCTGCCTTTCCAGCTGGTGGACTCTGCTTCCTTCCATGAATTTGCCGAATGTGCTCTACCACAGTGGCAGGTTCCAAAACGCCATTTCTTTTCATGGAAGGCCATTCGAGCACTATACCAGCACGTGGAACACAATGTTATGGAGTCATTGGGAAAGGCAGTCAGCAGCAAGGTGCACATTACTTTAGACACGTGGTCCAGCAAGCATAATAGAGCTGTTACATTTCCTTCACGGCACACTGGGTAACTCTGCTTGCAGCTGGGAGGGATCCAGGACGGGGTTCTGTGCTGGAGCTTGCTCATCCACCACGCCTCCAGAAAGCTGCTTATAGGAGGTCTGTCTGCTCCACCACCTCTTCCTCCTCCTCCTTCAATGTCTCTGGCGAAGTGGCAGTTAAACCGAAGCGTGGCAGGGGCTGCGCAATGGCTCAAGCAAAAATATACCATACTGTGCTTGAGCTGGTTTGTTTAGGGCACAGGAGCCACACCGGGCCAGAAATTCTGTCAGCTCTGCAGGGGCAGGCACAGAGATGGTTAACACCATGCCAGATTGAGCTGGGAATGGTCGTCTGTGATAATGGCAGCAACCTTCTCTCCGCCCTACGCAAGGGTAAATTGACGCATGTACCATGCCTAGCACATGTCCTAAATCTAGTGGTAAAGCGTTTCCAAACCAGGTACCCAGGGCTGGCAGAGCTTCTCAGCCAGGCCAGAAAAGTCTGCAGCCACTTCAGACGATCATTCCCAGCAAGTGTTCGCCTGGCAGTAGGGATGTGCGTTTCGGGTTTCGGAATTTCGGAATTTTCACGAAATTTCCCGATTCATGTTTTCGGATGCGGCCGAATTTCCGAAAAATTTTAGATCCGAAAAGTTCAGATCCGAAATGTTTTCCGAGCCGAAACGAAATATTTTCGGATTTTCGAATGGGCTTGAAATGTGGCAAACGAGGAGAACAGATTTTCCGAAAAACGAAAATTTTCCGAAAAACGAAAATTTTGTAAAAACGAACATTTTCTGAAAAACTAAATTTTTTCGAAAAAACGAAAAGTCGATACAAAAAACGGGCAAAATGACACGAAAATACGAAAAAAGGTCTATATGCCGAAAAATGTGCAATTCCGAAAAACGAAAATTTTCCGAAAAACGAAAATTTTGTAAAAACGAAAATTTTCTGAAAAACGAAAATTTTTCGAAAAAAAGAAAAGTCGATTCAAAAACCGAGCACAGTGACACGAAAATACGAAAAATGGTCGAAATTCCGAAAAAAAAATGTACCCGAAAAACAGGTCGAACCGAATCGAATCGAATCCGAAATCGGTCGAAACGAGCCGAATCGAAAAGTTTAAAAATCCGAAAAATCGAACCGAACCGAACCGAAAAAAAAAATCGGTGCACAAGCCTACCTGGCAGTAAGAGAATTTAAAGAGAATTCCACCTTCCCACAAACCACCTGATCTGTGACATGCCCACCAGGTGGAACTCAACATTGGCAATGCTGCAGCATCTGCACAAGCAGCAGAGGGCCATCAATGAGTACCTGTGTGAGTATGGCACAAGGACGGGATGAAACAACTTGAGGACACTCTAAAGCGACACTTGTGTAACACCTTTCCAGGCACTGGTAGGTTACCAAGTAATGACACAGGTGCTTCTGAGGCTGCGGATGATCAGAGGAAGAGCGGTGAAGGCCGGGGCCGCCTGACTGATGCCTTTTTAATTTCTTTAGTCCACGACACCCAGGGACGTCAAATGTAGGCACCCATTGCCAGCGTCTTCACCGTATGGTGCAGGACTACCTAGGGGCAAGGGCAGACCTGGATACCTTTACAGCAGATGATCCACTGGCTTACTGGGTGTTGAGATTGGATCACTGGCCAGAATTTAGCCAATATGCTATGCAGCTACTAGGTTGCCCTTCATCCAGCGTGCTTTCTGAAAGGACGTTCAGTGCCGCTGGAGGTTTTGTCACAGACAAAAGAGTGCGTCTGTCCACCGACTCTGTAGACCGGCTGACATTTATAAAAATGAATCAGTCCTGGATCAGCAGCTATCGATCCCCCGATGCTGATGTAACTGAATAGATAGAGGATCTCTTCTACATTCACAAAACCTCCACCACTGCACTCTTCCACAATACCACAGAGGGGTTACGGTGTAAAGGCACTTGCTGCCACCAAAGGCACAATATTTGGGTGCACTGCCACTGACGCCTATACCAGATTCATATAATTTCAATATTTGACCGCAGGGTCCAACCCTGTACTCTTCCACAATACCACAGAGGGGATACGGTGTGACGGCACTGTTGCTGACACTAAAGGCCCAATTTTAAAGCACCTATTGTTACTTTCATCCAAAGCCTGCATAAGTTTCACCATAATTTAGCCAAAAAAAATCACTAAACTTGTTCTGCGTGTCCTAAAACGTCTCCTCTTTTCATACAGGCTGCCGCTCCAAGCAGTTGTTTATGAATAGATTAAAGGAAAACCATTTACCGTCATTTGAAATGTCATTTTTTTGTTTTTAAATGTTTCTATACATCCTACAAATCCGCCACTTCACGGGCAGGTTATGGGGACTTCCTAGGCACGATATTTGAAGGAATTTTTAGTTTTTACTCTTAACCTTTATTTCATGGAAAACTCACTGTTCCTTTAAAAAGGTTTTTTTTAAAAACTTTTTGTCCTTGTTTCCTGTCCCCCAGGGCACTACCCGGACCCCCATAGACCTTTTATGGCAAATATCTAGCATATATACCCTCTTGGAGGGCACTCTAAAAATCGAACGTTTGGGTCCCATTGACTTACATTGAGTTCGGATCGAGTTCGACCTCGAACTTCTGAAATTGTTCGAGTTCGAAGTCGAACCGAACACGGGGGCATTCGACTCATCCCTAACTACCACCACCATGCTTCACTGATGAGGTGGTATGCTTAGGATCATGAGCAGTTCCTTTCCTTCTCCATCACTCTGGTACAAGTTGATCTTAGTCTCATCTGTCCATAGGATCTTGTTCCAGAACTGTGAAGGCTTTGTTAGGTGTTGTTTGCAAACTCTAATCTGGCCTTCCTGTTTTTGAGGCTCACCAATGGTTTACATCTTGTTGTGAACCCTCTGTATTCACTCTGGTGAAGTCTTCTCTTGATCGTTGACTTTGACACACATACACCTACCTCCTGGAGAGTGTTCTTGATCCGGCCAACTGTTGCGAAGGGTGTTTTCTTCACCAGGGAAAGAATTCTTCGGTCATCCACCACAGTTGTTTTCCGTGGTCTCCTGGGTCTTTTGGTGTTGCTGAGCTCACCGGTGCGTTCCTTCTTTTTGAGAATGTTCCAAACAGTTGTTTTGGCCACAGCTAATGTTCTTGCTATCTCTCTGATGGGTTTGTTTTGTTTCTTCATCAGCCTAATGATGGCTTGCTTCATTGATAGTGACAGCTCTTGGATCTCATCTTGAGAGTTGACAGCAACAGATTCCAAATGCAAATAGCTCACTTGAAATGAACTCTGGGCTTTTATCTGCACATTGTAATTGGGGTAATGAGGAATATCACACACCTGGCCATGGAACAGCTGAGAAGCCAATTGTCCCATTACCTTTGGTCCCTTAACAAGTGGGAGGCACATCTGCAAACTGCTGTAAGTCCTACACCGTTCACCTGCGTTGGATGTACATACCCTCAAATTAAAGCTGACAGTCTGCAGTTAAAGCACATTGTGTTTGTTTTATTCCAACTCCATTGTGGTGGTGTATAGAGCCAAAGATGTTACAATTGTGTCCCAATATTTCTGGACCTGACTGTATATGCAGAACACAGCAAATGTTAAATAAATGCTGTACTCTCTTACAACACAAAAGTCCCTGGTTGGATGCACTCACTGATCTCTGACTCTGATGTTCCTGATGCAATGTGGTCTGAGCTCCCATTGATTCGTCCCTGTCACTCACTGGAAGGGGGGGGCGGTGACATCATCACGGGTGCCCTGTTGTGAAGGGGGGGAGAAGCCCCTGTTATCTATGCTGAGTGCAGAGATGTTATCCGCTGTCAGGGACTACGAACAGCCGCAAATCTCACCCAGTGACAGGGAGGTGCAGTGTTTCACAGTCTGATCAGCTCTGCCTGTCAGCCGGACTGAGAGGAAAGGGGGGGGGGATTGCTGTAAGGTAAAAATTCCACCTTTTTAATAAACCTTCTCCTTTTCTGTAGTAAGTTGCTGCCCCTCCTATGTCCCCCCCCCCTCTTATCTAGGATTTAGTTTTTTGGAGGTTTTTTTTTGTTCCCTTACAGGCTGGTTACAAGTAACTCCCAGCGAGCACTTTTAGGCTAGGGTCAGACTAACGCATTTTTCACGTTGTCCGTGAAAATGTGCGTTCGAAGAATGGACATATTTTTTCACGGAATACGCAATAGCGGTCATACGATGCGCAGTTTCATCCGTGATTTTGTACGGATCATCAATAAAACCCTTTTTGGGTCTGGACGTTATGTTGGCCGGACATTAGCAGCGTCTGATGTCTCCAATTCACGCACACACGCCGCTAGCGGACGCAGCGCACTCTGTACGTCAGTACTAGTGGTTTAACGTTCTCGAAAAAATGCGTTCATTTTCCACTTGCGTTGCGCAGCCGGACTTTTGTGCGACCGTACTTCGTATATTGGCCGTCATTGCCCGGCATCTGCTGCTAGCACGGCCGTGATTAAGTGCGCCAGAACGCGCGTTCGCACTGCCTCAGTCTGACCCTAGCCTTAAACCTCCCGCCACACTGGCAGCCCCATCTCAATTTGCTAATATGGCAAGGTGCCGATCAGCAGCCGGGGGCGTGGACTAGCAGCTTCCTCCCGATAGGACAGAGAGACACACCGCTAGACAGATCTGATCTCTCTGTCGTGCCCGGACACATACCGGAGAGCAGCAGCACTGATGGCTTCAATCTCCCTCTATTTGTCAGCCGGGCTAAGTATTTATTAACACCTTGTCCCACACAGGGATCAACTTGTCAGGGGCTTCAGTCTATGCACATTGCTTTAATGCTGCTCCAGTCCTCAGCCAGCCGCAATAATGGAAAGAAAAAAAAATGTGTAGCTTCTGGCCTCGGCTACAAAAATTTCCCGCCCTGAAAAATTTGCCGCTTGGAGCAAACGCTCCGAACTGCTCCATGGTCGGGCCGGCCCTGCTGTTACACACCGAGCGACACACAGGAGAGGATCGGAGGGGAAGTAGGGATAGAAAACCTCAGTAGAGAGTTTTTGTACATCTCGTGAGCATAAAAATGACACCCTCAGGGGAGAAGGCCACGCCGTACCCATCGAAAGCCCTCACATCAGAAACCCGTCTAAAGGACACCAGGCACAATAGGAGGGTTAATTTTGCCGAGAGCTGACGTAGGGACAGCAAGTCGTTGTCGGGCCAGTTACACAGGAACTCCATAACTAGGGTCATGTCCCAAAAGTGTTTATATTTAGGGGCCGGCGGACGAGCGAGTCGAATGCCCCTGAGGAGGCGGCACACCGAGGGGTCTCTTCCCACAGGTACACCACACAGGGGAGCATGAGCAGCCGAAATGGCAGACCGGAACAAATTATTGGTATGGTATGATTTGCCGTCAGAGGAAAGACTAGCCAGGAAATTTAGAATCAGTGGGAGAAGGGCTGTAGTGGGATCAGCCTGTTGTTGGAGACACCAGCCACACCAAACTCCCCAGGCATAGCAGTAGCACTTTCGTGTGCCCGGAGCCCAGGATTCCCTTAGCAGGGTATGAGCCGCTTCTGATAAGCCAGGCAGTAGGAGGGATCCCTGAAGATCGTCCATGCCACGAGCGGGAGATTCCCTTCCAGCACCAGTGTGTGCGGGTGACCCTGAGGGTCCAGGAGGACTGATGGGAAGGATGGCAGCAGAAGTGGATTCTGGTAGGAGAGCTCCAGAGCCAAGGGGAACCAGGGCCGAGACTGCCATAGAGGTGGGAGGAGTAGGAGCCGTATCGCCCGTCTGCGTACTTCCTGAAGCTTGCGCATGATCATTGGAAAAGAGGGAAACGTATAAGTCCCTGAGTATGGCCAGGTTTGGAGGAAGGCATCCACTCCCGATGCCTGGGGGTCCAGAAGCCAACTGAAATATGTCAGGGTCTGGTGATTTAGGCGAGAGGCGAACAGATCCAGATGGACGGGCCGCGCAGAACTGATAGACAGCATGACGTTCCTTCGCCTAAGCGCCTCTCTGCAGTATAATTAATGCAGCATATGAATCCACACACTGCTGGGAAGCACCTCTCTGCGGTATAATTAATGCAGCATATGAATCCACACACTGTGGGAAGCGCCTCTCTGCGGTATAATTAATGCAGCATATGAATCCACACACTGCTGGAAGCGCCTCTGCGGTATAATTAATGCAGCATATGAATCCACACACTGCTGGGAAGCGTCTCTCTGCAGTATAATTAATGCAGCATATGAATCCACACACTGCTGGGAGCGTCTCTCTGCGGTATAATTAATGCAGCATATGAATCCACACACTGCTGGGAAGCGCCTCTCTGCAGTATAATTAATGCAGCATATGAATCCACACACTGCTGGGAAGCGCCTCTCTGCAGTATAATTAATGCAGCATATGAATCCACACACTGCTGGGAAGGCTCTCTGCAGTATAATTAATGCAGCATATGAATCACACACTGCTGGGAAGCACCTCTCTGCAGTATAATTAATGCAGCATATGAATCCAACAACTGCTGGGAGCGCCTCTCTGCCGTATAATTAATTGCAGCATATGAATCCACACTGCTGGGAAGCGCCTCTCTGCAGTATAATTAATGCAGCATATGAATCAAACACTGCTGGGAAGCGCTCTCTGCAGTATAATTAATGCAGCATATGAATCCACACACTGCTGGGAAGCGTCTCTCTGCGGTATAATTAATGCAGCATATGAATCCACACACTGCTGGGAAGCGCCTCTCTGCAGTATAATTAATGCAGCATTATATCCACACACTGCTGGGAAGCACCTCTCTGCAGTATAATTAATGCAGCATATGAATCACACACTGCTGGGAAGCGTCTCTCTGCCGTATAATTAATGCAGCATATGAATCCACACACTGCTGGAAGCGCCTCTCTGCAGTGTATTAATGCAGCATAAATCCACACACTGCTGGGAAGCGCCTCTCTGCAGTATAATTAATGCAGCATATTGAATCCACACACTGCTGGGAAGCGCCTCTCTGCAGTATAATTTAGGCTAGGGTCAGACGAACGCATTTTTATGTTGTCTGTGAAAAGTGCCGAAGACGAATGGACGATTTTTTCACAGAATACGTGATAGCGGTCATACTATGCGCATTTTCGTCGTGATTTTGTACGGATCATCATATAAACACTTTTGCATCTGGACGTTATGTTGGCCGGACATTAGCAGCGCTCTGACGTCTCCTAATCACGCACACAACCGCTAGCGGACGCAGCGCACTCTGTAGTCAGTACCTGCGGTTTCACGTTCTCGAAAAAATGCGTTCATTTTCCACTTGCGTTGCGCAGCCGGATTTGTGCGACCGTATTCGTATATTGGCCGTCATTGCCGGCATCTGCTGCTAGTGCGGCCGTGATTAAGTGCGGCTGCAGCGCGTTCGCACTGCCTAGTCTGACCTAGCCTAATGCAGCATATGATCCACACACTGCTGGAAGCACCTCTCTGCAGTATAATTAATACAGCATATGAATCCACACACTGCTGGGAAGCGCCTCTCTGCAGTATAATTATGCAGCATATGAATCCACACCACTGCTGGGAACGCCTCTCTGCAGTATAATTAATGCAGCATATGAATCCACACACTGCTGGAAGCGCCTCTCTGCGGTATAATTAATAGCAGCATATGAATCCACAACTGCTGGGAAGCACCTCTCTGCGGTATAATTAATGCAGCATATGAATCCACACACTGCTGGGAAGCGTCTCTCCTGCAGTATATTAATGCAGCATATGAATCCACACATGGGAAGCACCTCTCTGCGGTATAATTAATGCAGCATATAGAATCCACACACTGCTGGGAAGCGCCTCTCTGCGGTATAATTAATGCAGCATATGAATCCACACACTGCTGGGAAGCGTCTCTCTGCAGTATAATTAATGCAGCATATGAATCCACACACTGCTGGGAAGCACCTCTCTGCGTATAATTAATGCAGCATATGAATCCACACACTGCTGGAAGCGCCTCTCTGCAGGTAATAATTAATGCAGCATATGAATCCACACACTGCGGAAGCGTCTCTCTGCAGTATAATATAATGCAGCATATGAATCCACACACTGCTGGGAAGCACTCTCTGCAGTATAATTAATGCAGCATATGAATCCACACACTGCTGGGAAGCGCCTCTCCTGCAGTATAATTAATGCAGCATATTAATCCACACACTGCTGGGCAGCGCCTCTCTGCAGTATAATTAATGCAGCATATGTTAACCACACACTGCTGGAAGCGCCTCTCTGCGGTTATAATTAATGCAGCATATGAATCCACACACTGCTGGGAAGCGCCTCTCTGCGGTATAATTAATGCAGCATTATGAATTCCACACACTGCTGGGAAGCGCCTCTCTACAGTATAATTAATGCAGCATATAATCCACACACTGCTGGGAAGCGCCTCTCTGCGGTATAATTAATGCAGCATATGAATCCACACACTGCTGGGAAGCGGCCCTCTCTGCAGTATAATTAATGCAGCATATGAATCCACACACTGCTGGGAAGCACCTCTCTGCACAGTGGCGGAAGTACCAGGGTCGCAGCGGTCGCAGTTGCGACCGGGCCCTGGCATTCCGCCACTGGAGGGGCCGGCGCCGCCCGCCAGATTCCAGCAATCAGCGCCGAATCTGGGAGCCGCGCGCTGGCCGTCCCTCTCCCTGCGAGCGGCACTGACATGCAGCTTGGCCGCTCACGTGGATAGGAACCACTGACAGCGCACGAGATCCTCTCGCGAGACCTCTGCGCTGATCAGGTGGTTTCCGGCGAGCGGCCAAGACGCATGTTTCCAGCGGCCGCTCGCAAGGAGAAGAACAACGCCGGTGGAGCCTGTCCTGGGGCCAGCAGAGGTAAGAGCTGGGACCCAAATACCCATGAGAGCTAGGGGCCCTTATACCCATGAGCTGGGGCCTTATACCCATGAGCTGGGGGGCCTTATACCATGAGCTGGGTGGCATATCCATGTGAGAGCTGGGGGTGCATATCCATGAGAGAGCTGGGGGTGCATATCCATGAGCTTGGGGGCATATCCATGAGCTGGGGGTGCATATCCATGAGCTGGGGGCATATCCATGAGCTGGGGCAACCCCATGAGCTGGGGGCATACCCATGTGAGAGCTGGGGGCATATCCATGAGCTGGGGGGCAATATCCATGAGCTGGGGCAGTATGAATATACTTAATATATTATATCGGGGGGATATACATGTGAGCTGGGGCAATTTTTATATGGTCTGTTCTTATTGAAAGCGTCACATGACATTAAAGAAAAGTATCGGTACTCGGATCGGTGAAGTACTTTTAAAAGTATCGTTACTCGGTCTTAAAAAAGTGGTATCGGTGCATCCCTAGGCAATACTATACTTTGTTTTTATTTTGCAGTGAAAAATATAAAAATTACATAGCATTTTTTTGGGGGGGCCTTTCGTGGATTCTTGCACCGGGGTCCTCAGGTTTCTTAGTTACGCCACTGTCTCTGCAGTATAATATAATCCAGCATTATGAATCCACACACTGCTGGG
>RXON01001731.1:0-32814 GCA_009667805.1 Leptobrachium leishanense | reverse complement strand
GAGTTGCTGATTATCGAGGATATATATATACAGGGTTATTCAAAGAGATCCGAATGGCTGGAGAAAGGTAACCGAACGCTGAATTTCAGCATTCGGTTACCTTTCTTGGCCATTCAGCTATTCAGAGAGCAGGCAATACGCCAAATCCTGGCGAATTGCCTGCACATTCGGTGCCTGTTCGAGGGTAGTGAAATCCCCATAAAAAAGCACTGCTTCGGCTATTCAGAGAACACAAACCAGCAGTGAAAGGTTCCCGAAATGCCCTGCCATTCGGTGGTTTAATTCGACAGGTTTATTCAAGAGAATCCCATAGGCTTCAATGTTAAAAATATTCCCATTTTAATTCAATATCTAATAAACCGTTCATTATAAAATTCTGCTGTAAAGAGTCTCTTTATTTATAGATTTTTTTTAGGATATTTTAAACATTTTTCTGGATTTTTTTTTTTTTTTAAATGAAGTCTGATTTTTTTTTTCTCTAACTTTAACAGCCCTTTTTGTTATCATTCCCTAGACCTCAAATGAAAATTTCAGACATTTTCGCTCAGTAGTTTCTTTGCAAACAGTGTTTTACTTTTCAATCATTCATGCAAACTGTTTTTCTAATTTATTCACTGCCTTCTTCTGCGGTGTCGGCTTGTTTCCGGAGGCTTCGCTGCGTGTGATCGGCTACTGCTCGGGTTTTGCCGGTGTCTTCAATGGGTTAATCCAGATGTTTTTATGGGTTTTCGGCGTGCATTCGCCAGGTTTTCGGCAGGTTTTCCCTGCACTTCGACAGCCCTGTGGTGCTTGCTGAATACACCGCAGGGTGGCCGAAATGGGAAAGCCAATTTGCACCGAATTGAAGAGAACGAAAAGTCACCGAACGTGCAGTGACTTTTCGATTCTCTTTGAATAACCCTGATAATCTTCCATACACTTCAGCACAACGCTATGAATTGCAATTGCCGCGGTGCTAAAATCCCGTAGTTGTATAGAACAGCCAGATATGGAAGCACTTACGGTCTTGTGTTAAAAGGTCCAATCTTTATTCAACGATGCATTTAAAAATCCGACGTTTCGGCTCACGATAGAGCCTTTTCCAAGGATAAAACCATTAAAGCACCGAATCTTAATTTATACTGTTTCAATGTAAATCAATTAAAATCAATTAACTCACCCATCCTGTGCCGCGCTGCCTGCGATGCCGTCAACCCGGAAACCGGAAGTGACTCCTCATGATTGGCTGTGCGCGTGTCCCTGTCAAAGTCACATGTCAAAACACCGAGCGCTGGCCCGGTTGTTATAATAACATACTAACAATTACCTTTAACAGAGCAGGATAGACTATGAAGGATGATCAATGAAGATTCTCATGGAGGGGGATTATATGAACAATCGAATGATAATGTTAACCGCTGCCCACTATGCATACTTATATAGATGCCTGCTTACATGCACTTGAATGATAGTGTGTTCATGTCTTAACAACAATGCAGCAAGTGTGAGAGTGAGTGCGTAAATGGAAAAAATATATAGGACGTTCATATATGTGTAATAGAGCTTGTGAACCCTTCTAAGTGCAATCCTTCCAAGTGAGGCACTTAGAGATATTCTGGAGTGATTTTGATTTTTGTTTCAAACTGATCTTTTCTATTCATCTTAAGGTTTTAAGTTAGGTCTGGTGAGCAAATTAGGTTAAACTGGTGACTCAATTTTCTTACTGATTAGCACAGATGGTAAACAATTGGGTGCTATTTGCTAAGAGGTTAAGCTTGTCCATGTCTTGCTGGGGGAGGTGTTCTTAGGTGACTATATAAAGACTGGTTATATTAGAAGGCTTCACAAGCTCTATTAGACAAGCTAAATGCAATCCTTCCAAGTGAGGCATTTAGAGATATTCTGGAGATACTCTGGAGGTAGTCTGAGGTTAGACAGGAGGTAGAAAACCTACAAAAAGGTAAGATTTGCTTGTTTTAAATCCATTCTCTCATTTTATAATGGCAGGCTTGGTCCAGTGTAATAGCTGTTTTGTTTTTAGATCCAATTTTTGGAGGTTTGGAGGGTGCCTGATATGTAGGCAGTTCTCTTTTATTGCAGCAGGAAATTGCCTGTTTGAAGTCTGAGATTTGTAAATTATCTGTTAGACCAACTCAGGCTATGGCTATGACTGTTACAAAGCCACTGCCACAGAGGCCTCCTAGGAGCGGCAGATGGACTACTGTAGGATCTGGTAGACTTAGAGTCTACAGTCTGTGGCTCTTCTTAATTCTTTTGAGGCACTTCCAGAGTGTAGTGGTAAGACGAAAGTAGGCTCAGACACCAAAGTTGAGGAACCACCATCCCCTATGCCTAAGGTATGCAGGACTGCAACCAAGGACAAAAAGGAAAAGGTGGGACTTGATAGAAGGCAATTGTTGCTGGGGGATTCTATCATAAGAGGTGTTGAGCTGGAGAGTAGTGGTTTGGTCAGATGTCGTCCTGGGGCTACTGCTCGTAGAGACAGGAGACATATTCTCAATAATGTTCTAGTCCATCTGGGGACAAATGACTTGGCTAGCAATGAGGTTTCTGAGATTAAGGAAGATTTTTGTGTTCTTGGAGGTGAAATACAGCTGATTGCGACCAGTGTTATTCTCTGAAGTTCTGCCTGTGCATAACATTCAGGATAGGCAAATGCGCACTAGGGAATTTAATTTGTGGCTTCGGGAATGGTGTCGGGAACAAGGATTTGGCTTTGTGTCCCATGATAGCTCTAATTGGAGCAGAAAGGAACTGTATAAAAAAGATGGTTTGCATCTTACTCATAGGGGAACATATGTTCTCAGTGAGACGTTCAAAGGTTTCACAAAGGAATATTTAAACTAGGAGGGGGGACAAAAGGGTAAAAAACAATCTGCCCAATTGTCCCCAAAACTAAATCTGAGGGTGCAAGCAACATGCGGGGTAAAAAATGACAAGCTCAGAGTCGTGTCTATAAATGCTCGCAGTTTAGTCAATAAAATCAATGAACTGGAGGCAATGATGGCAGCTGAAAAAGTAGATTTAGTGGCGGTTACTGAGACATGGTTCAGTGAGAAAAATAACTGGGACATAACAATACCGTGGTACTCTTTATATAGAAAAGACAGAGAAGGTAGGAAAGGAGGAGGATTGGCCCTGTATGTGAAAAACAACAAAAAACGAACCAAATAAAAGTGAGCGAGGTGAACATAGTCAGTTTGGGTTACGCTAAAATTTGGTAATCATACAGTAGCTCGTGTAGGTGTGAACTATAGACCCCCTGGACAAATAGAAGAGCTAGATAATCTGCTGTTTGAGGAAATAGCCAAAATGACAATGAACATACAGTAGCTCGTGTAGGTGTGATCTATAGACCTTCTGGACAAGTAGAAGAAGAAATAGCCAAAATGATAATGAAGGGGGATGTTATTATCATGGGGGACTTTAATCTTCCTGATTTGAACTGGAAAATCAAAATAGCTTGGTGCACCAGGAGTACAAATATTCTAAACTCCCTACTGGGATTATCTCTAACACAAGTAGTTGAGGAGCCGACCTGTAAAGAGGCCATAATGGATTTAATACTCACAAATGGAGGTTTGGTATCGGACGTTGTTGTAGGTGAAAATTTGGGATCTAGTGATCACCAGTCAGTGTGGTTTAATATAAGAACAGGGATGGAGCCGCACCACACAAAAAAAGTTTTAAACTTTAAAAAAACATATTTTTCGAAAATGAGATTTTGTGTGAAAGACTCATTATCAGACTGGAGGAGTTTAAAGGGAGTCCAGGAGAAATGGTATTATTTAAAGGAGGCATTATTGAAGGCCACAGGCAATTGCATTTGGCTTGTTAGCAAAAACAAAAAAGGGAAGAAACCACTGTGGTACTCTACAGAAGTGGTCAAAATAGTGAAGAACAAAAAGATAGCATTCAATAATTATAAAAAAAACTCAGGCAAACCTATAAAATGAGGCAGAAGGAGGCAAAGCAATTTAGAAGAGCTTCCAAAGCACACGCGGAAGAGAAAATAGCTCAGTCAGTAAAAAAGGGGGACAAAACATTTTTTAGATACATAAACGAGAAAAGAAAAGTAAAACCAGGATTAGTTAGGTTTCAAACAAAGGAAGGAAGGTATGTAGAAGAGGATAAATGTCTCGCTGACTGTCTCAATGAATATTTTTGTTCAGTCTTTGCAGAAGAAAAAGAAGGAAAGGGACCTCAGTTAGGAGGAAACACTAAGTAGACATTTACATCTGAGTTTACAGAGGAGGAGGTTCTACAGCAGCTGTCTAAAGTAAAGACAAATAAGTCAATGGAGCCTGATGGTATCCACCCTAAGTTATTAAAAGAGCTCAGTGGTGTAATAGCAAAACCGTTAACAGATTTATTTAACCAATTCTTGTTAACGAGAGTCATCCCAGAAGACTGGAAATTAGCAAATGTTGTGCCCATTTACAAGACGGGTAGTAGGGAGGAATCGAGGAACTATAGGCCAGTTAGTCTTACGTCAGTAGTGGGGAAATTAATGGAAACCATGTTAAAGGAAAGGATTGTTGAACATCTAAAAACACAGATTACAAGATCAGAAACAACATGGGTTTACCTCAGGGAGATAATGCCAAATAAATGTTATTGATTTTTTTGATTGGGTAACAGAAATAATAGACAAAGGTGGTGCAGTAGACATTGCTTATTTAGATTTCAGTAAGGCTTTTGATACTGTTCCGCATAGAAGGCGTATCAATAAATTGCAATCTTTGATCTTGGATTACAATATTGTTGAATGGATTAGGTAGTGACTGAGTGACAGGCAACAGAGGGTTATGGTAAATGGAGTTTATTTGGCGCAAGGTCTTGTTACCAGTGGGGGTCAGTACTTGGACCCATTCTCTTTAATATTTTTATTAGTGATATTGCAGAAGGTATTAATGGTAAAGTATGTCTTTTTGCTGATGACAAAGATTTGCAACAGGGTTGACGTTCCTGGAGGGATCAGCTAAATGACAAATGATTTAGATAAACTAAAAAAATGGTCGGAGCTGTGGCAATTGAGTTTTAATGTGGATAAGTGCAAGATAATGCACCTGGGGCGTAAAATCCCAAGGGCTGAATATAGAATATTTGATACAGTCCTAACCTCAACATCTGAGGAAAGGGATTTAGGGGTTATTATTGCAGAGGATCTATGGGTAAGTAGTCAATGTAACAGAGCAGCAGGAAATGCTAGCAGAATGCTTGGTTGTGTAGGGAGAGGTATTAGCAGTAGGAAAAGGGAAGTGCTCATGCCACTGTACAGAGCACTGGTGAGACCTCACTTGGAGTACTGTGTGCAGTACTGGAGACCGTATCTCCACAAGGATATAGACACCTTAGAGAGAGTTCAGAGAAAAGCTACTAAAATGGTGTATGGCTTGAAGGAGAAAAGTTACCAGGAAAGGCTTAATGATCTTAACATGTATAGCTTGGAAAAAAGACGAGACAGAGGAGATATGATAGAAACATTTAAATACGTAAAGGGAATCCACAAGGTAGAGGAAGGGAGTATATTTAAAAAGGAAACAAAGTAGCAAAACAAGAGGACATATGTGGCAGACTAGATCTATATTTCTATCTCTATATAAAGGTCTGCCTGTATATATGTGTTTATCTCCTCCATATAGAGTTATGTTCATATTTGTGTCTGACCATTTGGTAAGTTTATTCCTGGGTTCACAGCTGACATGTAATCAAAAGGTTTAGCTTTCTCCCTTGGGGGGAGGATGTAACACGTAGCTGTAAAAAGGGAATTTCTTTTGTACACTGCCATAGCAAATCACACCTTGGTAGCCAGGTCGGCCCCAAGATATGGGCACACCATCTCCAAAGACAGGAAGCACATCCTTGATCTTCACGGGGGGTCTGGAGGGAAGAGGGACGCCTTTAGGCAATAAAGATTAATTGACAAGCTACTGAGCATGCTCTAGAGAGGGGCATTCTGGGAATTGTAGGCAAAAGCCCTGCCAGCTAGGAGGCTGGACGTAGAAAAAGCCAGCCCTATATATATTCTGAATCAAGCATGGCTCAGGGCTGATCACTTGGGATTCCTTCCAAAAGAGGACTGATTTGCCCAAGCTCTAATCTCCAGATCCCAGGAGGCACCGATGCCAGTTATTGATTAGTGTATAGTAAGTAAGGCTCTGTGATTAAACCATTTTCTTTTATATTCTGCTGTGTATTGTATAAGTAATTGCTTTATTCTAGTTATGATTTTTTATGTAGCTAAGCACTGATTTTTCTATCCTAAATAAACAAAAAGTATTTAAGTTTTGACTCTGGCTGATGAAATCCACGCTAACTAAGAGATTGGGAGAATTGCTATTTGCCTTAAGCTCGGTTATATATAAGAAATTGCGTGTTGCGGTCGTCAGGAAACGGCAGGGAATTGTGGGAATTGTAGTCACTGTCCGAGTCTAGGATAGTGCGGCTGCTAAGTCCTGCGTCTCCTGTTGCGACACGCATTGTGTCCGTGAGGACTGGTGGCAGCGTTACTAATAGAATAAGAAAGTGAGTTCCAGGATTGTGGGAGACGGAGTTATTTTGCACTTCAGGAGAAGACTGGCGCTGTGTTGCAATCCTGGATCAGTATATCGCGCTCTACGTGCCTGTTGTGAGAGGTAGTGTGGCCAGGACGGGTAGAGAAGTGCGCGTAATTATCTGGGTCTAGTATAGACAGATAGTGCGCGGCTTAACCCGGCGTCCTTGCGCAGCAGCGTGCGTAGCTAAGTCGTGACAACATAGTCTTAGATTAGAGGGGCAAAGGTTTAAAAGTAACATCGGGGAGCATTATTTTACTGGGAGGGTGGTGGATCCATGGAACAGTCTTCCAGTAGAAGTTGGAGGTAATCTACTATTGAATTAAAAGTGATTATAATTATCTCATTTGTGGTTTTTATCAGCGTTTTGTTCTGAGTTGAGTTTATTTAACCTTTTGAAGGCTTTATGTTATATGTTTACACATTAAAGTATTGAATTTTAAATGTAAATGTCCTAGCCAGTAACCTCTATGTTGGAGAGGTCCTTGTTCTACGAAATCGGGTTATTCCCCTAGTGGCTCTGGATTCTATATCTAAGAAGCTCTATAGTAGTCAATTGTTCGACTACCCTTTCTAAATTAATTATCAGGGTTTCAATACCCATTTTGAGTTAAAAGTTTTTGTACAGTAAAAGATACAATGTCGGAAATATTAAAACAACTTTGTGACGTGAGTACATGGTCGGAAGATATAGGGAAAGTTTTTACAAATGAGTCTCTTCCAGTTGATATGAATATAAAGGATATATCTGAAGCCTTTTTTGCAATACAAAAGATTTACCAAGAACAGATTAAATCCTGGTGGGAAATTAAAAGTTTGCAAACATATATAACAGAAAAATTGGTGCCTAGAGGACTAAGACCGGAAGTACCTCTCCCAAATAAAATAGTAAAAGAAGAACACATAGCAGAATGGCAGGGAATTCTTCTTGAATGCTCGAATAAATTAATGATTTTCCTTACCAAATTGGAACAAGAAAATCTTAATAAAATAAAAGACGATTTAGAAATTCAAATAAATAATATACAGAACTATCAAACAAATAAAGATTATAAACAATTTGAAGAAAAATTACAGAAAAATCTAGATCGGTTCAGACAACAAATAAAAGAAAAAAAGCATTTTAAATTTCAAAGAGCTATAAAAGACTTTGAAACAAAGAATATTTTTTGGGATAAGAAACGGAGGAGAAATCAACAATATCAAAAAGACACTTCCCAATCAGATATGACAAGCGGATCTGAAAGTGAGAATGATCTCAAGAAAATAACATCAATAAGTACCAACTCTAATTCGACGAAAGGAATACTTACTAACAATAAAAAAAGAAGTGTTTCTTTTTTAGAAGAAATAGACAGGACAGACGAAATACAGATAGGGAGACTGAGACCCAGGCAGAAATGGGGTTACAAACCAAGACGTTACAAGAATCAACAATGACGAATAAAAATCAAATAATAAACCTTTCCGAATTTACCTTACAAGAAAAACATAGAAGAATTTTAGAAAAAGGTTTATCGTTTGTACCTAGTCCCAGGTTCGATCAATTTACCTGGATTAAAGATTTGAATCTTTTTGCTCGGAAATTAGCATTACATGAAGTCTTTGTTAAAAAAGATGAAAGACAAGCAAAACAATTGGGAATAACAGCTGAAGATTTCCCACATTTAAGAACGTTAATGGCTCTTCTTGAAGAAAATGAGGAACCTTCAATGGAAATCAATAGGAAATTTTAAAATAAATCTAAATATACACTGTCTTTTTCCGAATTTTCGAGCATTGATCTATTTGTAAAATTGGTGTCTGAAGAAATAACAAAATTGGAAATAATACCTTGAAAAAAAGAACAGAATTTATCTAGAGATGAACGTATAGCTTTGAGAGAACTAAAAAATGAGAAGAGTATCGAGATAAAAGCCTCAGATAAAGAAGGGAACATTGTAATAATGTCGAAATCTAATTATAGAGACATGTGTCTACAGATAATCAATGACTCAGAGGGCTATACTTTGTTAACTTTTAACCCTACTGATAAATATCTTCTAGAATTAGATAAACTATTACAAAAAGGAGTAACTGATGGTCATATCACTGAAGAATTAAAGAAATCATTATTACCATTAAGACCAACAACACCAACACTTTATAGTTTACCAAAGGTACACAAATCTCTGATTAATGCACCAGGTCGTCCAATAATTGCAGGAAATAATTCTTTAACAGAAAAACTGAGTCAGTTTGTGGACTATTATTTACACCCATTTGTGGAAGAAATACCTTCCTATACAAGAGATACTCAAAATGCCCTCCAACATTTAGAGGACATAAATATTCCATCTAATACTACATTAGCGAGTTTCGATGTAGTAGCATTATATAACAATATCCCACATGAGCAAGGGATAAAAGCATGCAGGTACTTTTTGAGTAAAAAATATAGTGAAGAAATGACAAACTTTATTATAGAATTACTTACCTACATCCTGACCCATAATTTTTTTCTTTTTGATGGAAAATATTATTTGCAGACAAGGGGCACGGCGATGGGAACATCCTGTGCCCCAAGCTATGCGAATTTATTTCTAGCCCTATGGGAAGAAACTGTAGTTTTCACAGATAAAACAAAAAAGTACACTGAAAACGTGTCCAAGTGGTTTAGATATATAGACAATATTTTTCTGTTGTGGCACGGCTCTGAAAATCTTCTAAACGAATGGCTTAATGAATTAAACACCAACAGTATTGGATTGACGTTAACATTGATCAACAGCAAAGAAAAGATACAATTCTTAGATTTAATGATAGAAATTGATAAAAACACTCTGCTAACAAAATTATATAGAAAAGAAACATCAACAAATAATTTGTTAAACTGGGAGAGTTTCCACCCGGTTCCTTTAAAATTGGGAATACCAATAGGGCAATATCTAAGGGCCCGGAGAAATTGCAGTGATCTAGAGGATTTTAAAGAAGAAGCTAATCGACTTAGGGAGATGTTTCGCTCCAAAGGCTACCCTAACCGGTGCTTAAAAAGAGCTTATAAAAAAGCCCTTTTATCTGATAGAAAACAATTACTTATCCCAAAGAAGAAAACATCGAGTGAAAAACAAATAAGATTCATTGCAACTTTTGATAATGGATGGAATGAAATTAAAGATATATGCCAGAAATACTGGCCGATTTTACAAATGGATGAGAACATCTCTAAAGTAATATCAAAATCAGCATCCTTTACAGCAAGGCGATCTACAAATCTAAAAGATATATTAGTTCATAGTCATTTTTCTACGAAGGAGTCAATAACACATTGGTTGAAACCAAAACCAGGCATGAGGAGATGTGGACATTGTAAAGCATGTCCGTCTGTGGAAAATTCAGAATTTTTTAAAAGTACCACCACAGGAAAAATATTCCCGATAAAAGAAACAATTACTTGTGAAACCATGAAAGTTATATATCTAATCACTTGTGTCTGTAAGAAACAATATGTAGGAAAAACCTATCAGCAGTTTAAAAAGAGAATTTTACAACATATTAATGCTGTTATTAATATAACAGAAACTCCTATATCTAGACATGTATGGGCTAATCACAATGGGGATCCTAAATGTCTGAGTTTTCAAGCAATAGAAATAGAAATACTGGAGTCCGATTAGGCTGACAAGGTCTCCGACCAAATTTGGCGGAGGAAATTATTATTATAAAAGAGGTGATTAGAAAAACTTTGTGATAAAAAAAAACGTACTAAACTCTGCACGGCTAGGTTTAACGACCAATTAAGGACTCGGTGGTATTGAGAAATACTCGAGTCTGTTGGGGCTGATAAGGTTCTTGACTAAAATCTGGCGGAGGAAATCATTATAAAAGAGCATGGCCGTTCCAACAATACCAAACATGAGTATAAAAAAAGTTTAAAATAAAAAAAAATTTTTTTCTTTTTTTTGGTTTGTTAATGCAGCAATATTGTTCCCATTTCAATTATAATGTGAACAATGATGCTGCACTAACGATTTTTGTATGCGGTGCATTTGTTAAAAATCGCGTAATTTTCCCCAAAAAAAAATGTAATGAGACCCCATCTCTAATTTTTTTAACAAGCGCACCCCATACAAAATATAACCGCAATTGCTCGCATCTTAAAATGTGAAAAAAAACACTTTACACGCTGTAAATTATTGAAAATTCATATTTTATTGCATTTTTTGTTATAATATACAGACAGGTCATGACGTATACATATAATAATGACATATTATGAATCTGCCGAGTCTGACGGAAAGAACGATATATAATATGTCTGGGTCATATACTAAAATAAGGCTTCAAAACACGTTTAAACATGATGAGCAAAACCGGTAAAAATGAGCTCAGCACAGAGGCGGGAAAAGCCTCAGCAGCGAAAGGGTTAATAGGTTTTAAACATATTCATAAACATGTTGTAACATTGTTAAATATAGTGCCAGAAAATCAAAGGATAAATTCCCACATGCAAAAATTTAGTTATAGCACTCTCCTATACCGTGGAGAGGGTAAACATAAATGCAGTCCAATGATTGGGGTATAGATATAATGCAGCAGAATAAGCCAAAATCTGGCAGATCACACCTTGCTGTAGTTAGGCTGATATAGCCCTATGATAGAATTGCACAACAAATCAATGCTAAACCTGTCATTGTAAATCAACTCCCTACTGGTGTAGGGTTAAACAGTAATAGCCTGCTTGCCTAACCAAACATAGAATTGTGTGTCTATATTCATGTTTTTAGAATTATCTAATAAAAGTTGTATATTTATTGTATGTCTGTAACTTGAAACCAGCACAACAGGCATAAGCCAGCTAATGAAGCTGCGATATCCTTGCCTTCTTTCATTTTCTGGTGTTCCTTTGAAATTTAACTGTAGGTTTAATCCTAAATGTGCTGTGACAGACTCCGCTGTCTTTGTGACTTAATTTTGTATAAATCAAAAAGGAATCCCAGGTGACCAATCACTACTATGAAACAGATTTTCCTGAAGCTTATAAGTTATACATGGGCAGGGCAGCACTTTTACACTCCACTTCTGTGTGATTTTTTTTTTTGATCTGGATCGTCTGTGGTCGCATGACAGATCGCACGCAGTGGTCGACCCTATTCGGACCTGGTCGGACGACCAATGTCATCCATAGTCTGACAAAAAAAGTCGGTCGTCCGACTACGGCTCTAGTGGATGGCCAGCCTAAAAATCATTCTACCGTGTCTACATTTTCTTGATTACGAGTCCTTATCATAACCAATATTTCAATATACTTGTCTGTTTCTGTTAACTGTTTACAAATAAGATTGCTTGTTTTCTTTACATTAGAATGGTTAGTTCTGATCATTAAACATGATCTTCTTGCTAGGTTTGCAGATAAGACTCATTAAGACATATACCCCTATTTTTCAATCCTTTCGCCGTGTAAATTACCTCCTTACACAAACCCTGTTACCCCCCTCTACCCCATTCCCGTCCCCATAAATGAACACACGATAGCAAGGCATTGGCGGTTTGAAAAGGTCACGTCTTTTATTATTTAAGGCCAAAAATTCTCTGCCTCCAAGGCAGAATTGTTGTTATAGATCCTCGTATGCCAAATACGTTACACCAGATAACACTGGCAAATAGCATGGCCAGATCACACTGGCAACTGCAATGCACCACAAGCATTGCCCAGAAATAGCGGCCCCACGTGGCTAAGCAGCGTGACCACGCGTCTGCTCAGGGTATCTTTATGGACAATAGCAGGCCGAGAGGATCGCAAACTAGGAGGGCCCCCTGAGGCTGGCCACCCACAACCATCACTCGGCCCCCCGTACCCTCCCCCCACTATTGCCCCTCCACGTGCCAGGCCGCCTATTTCACTGCCACCAATATCGAGGACCCTCTTTTTTTCTGCCACCCATAAAAGACCGTGACCTTCTTACCTCACAACAGGCTCCTTATTGCACCTTCAATGCCTTCAATGAAGAGGGTGTTCCCGGCCTCCGACAAGTGGATCCCATCACTCCAAAACAACTCCTTGTTAGCTTTTCCTATGCCTGGGTGCTCCAGCACCAACCCCCCTATTTCCTTCATTGCCTTCTTCGCTGCTTGATTTAGCTTCTTTCTGCCAATATATCCCGCCCTCTGATCTCTGCAGTTTCTCCATATTCGCCTAGAAATTGCGCTGGACCAGACCATTTTTACATCTGGCCACTCCCTCCCGAACCACCTGAAAGACCCCGACTAAATCCTGTAAGTCCTGCGATGGAATACTGCCAATGTCGTTCCCCCCTAAATGTACCACCACTATATCCGGTCGCCCCCACTTCCTCCTGGCTGACCGTGCCATCCGCAACAACTGATCCCACCTCATAGCCCTCTGTCCCACCCATCTAATCCACACTTCCTTGAGACTGAACTCCAGGTTCTCCCGCTTTTTTGTCCCCGCAGCATGATTCCCCACCCAGTGCATGTAGGAATGACCCAGAACCTAGACTCTGGTGGCGCATCCTGGAAAAAACCAAACACACCGTTAACTGCAGTCCCCAAGCAATTACGATAAATCACACAGTTATATAAAAAAATTATTTTCTTTTCTAGTTCTTCAGCGGCTTTACATAACGTCTATACGCCTCCGATTTCCATCTCCCCATTTTTTTAATTTGCTCCTTTTGGGCAGCCCAACTCCGCTGCTGTGGTTGCCGCCCCTATCCTGAAGGAACGAGGGGCAATGCACCTTCCCTTCCAACCAAGGGCTCTGGCGGCCTTCTGCAAAACCTTTTTGAACTGGTACCGCGACAAGTTAGTACCATCCGCGTGCCTCAAGAACACCTGCCCTCCCGAAAGGGCCACCTCCAGGTACCTCCTCACACAGCCCAGTGGGCAGACATCCCCATCATGCGCCCTAGCTGCAACCCAAACGCCTCTTCCTTCTCTATCCGTTTTAGATTTTCTTATTAGCACCAACACCGCTTCCTCGGTCACCCTCACGTCCTCTCTCCTCAAACCTGACTGGTCAGAACTTTTACTTTGAGCGACCAACTCTCCGATCCGCAAAGCCATTGAAAACCTAGCACAAATGGCGCCGTGAAAAGACATGCCTCGTAACCATCCGCATATACCTCGCTGAGTACCCGCACCAACGCTTACAGCCTCTCTCTCGTTATTGGCTCCCTCTTATCCCCACCTTTGCCCTCCATCCGCTCGCAATCTTCCTGACGACAAATCTCTTTGTCACATCTCTCTCTTCTCTCAACCTTGAAAAGTATGAAATTCCGGCAAAAATATTCCCTAACTGCCCTCTCTTTGTCCCCTGGACCCTTAACCTCTGCAAGTAGGACCGGACTATGTCTTGCCCTGAAATTTATATCGTGTTTGTAAACATATCAACACCAGATACCTAACATAGGCTATAACCTGAGGGGATGATGCTGACATGTTATTCAGCACCTGCACCACACCTAGATTATCGGACCAGAACAAAATGCTTTTATTTGCCAGTTCCTTCCACCACAACTGCATCGCTGCCACAATTGGAAAAAGTTCAAGTAACACCAGATTCTTAACCCAACCTCTTTGAATCCACTCCTGCGGCCATTCCCCCACACACCATCTTCCACTCCAGTACGCCCCAAAGCCAGAGCCCCCCGCGGCATCTGTAAACAGTTGTATCTCCTCCGCTGTCACCCTTTCCTCCCAGATCCGGACCCCATTGAAATCTCTCAAGAAAGCATCCCACACCCCTAAATTCACCTTAACCTGCTGGCTTAATTTGACCCTGCACGCCATGCCCTTCTCGCAGTGTTTATCATTGAAAGCCTAACATTCCTTGGTCTCCCTCTTAACCGGCCTGCTCCCGCCCTGCCCCCCCTGCATGGCCATCATGCATCCTCACTAATCGTGACCACGTATCTAAGACCTTCACCCCAAAATCCTTCCTTCCCCTCTTGCCTGTTCCCACACTACCTCTCCTAAACTCATAGTCATAGTCTCTCCACGAAAACCCGCCATATGCCGTGGCACAATCCGTAATTAAATTAAGGTACGTAACATACTTTTCACCTGCCCTGGATGTTTCGATAAACACTCTGCATAAACTGCGAATCCCTTAACACATTCCATAAACGATCCTCTTTTCCTGGACAGCTCCCTACCCCTCCCTTCCGCTACCACCGCCTCCCTTGTGATGCCAAAGAAATCCACATACTTTCCTTTCTGTGCCTTCCTTATCACCCTGGACCTCAGATGCGAAGACAACGGAATCAACCTGGTCCCCTGAAACTCAGACTCGCCTTCACTGCCAGACACGCTATCCCCCCTCCTCTGAATCGTCATGTCTACTTTTATTGTCCCATTTTTTACACATACGCTTTACAAGCCTAACCAATTTCTCATTCCCACGCCCTCCCTCTCTTTCACACACTGAGCTGGAATCAGTTTCAGAACCGTCACTAGAACAAGCGACGATTCTCCACCTCTTACCCATTCCTGTAGTCGCCACCTTGTCACTCTTCAGCGATTCGCTGGTTCCATCCCTGCTGCCGCCTGGTCGCTCCATGTCCCCCATCCATTCCGGAAGCTCCCGCTCCTCACCCTGCTCCATTGTCGTGCTGCATGCAGATGCCACCGAACCATGCACTGCGTCCTGTAATTGCCTGATGTTAGCGTCCATTTCCAACATATTCCCTTGCCCCTCCCGAACTCTGATATACAAATTCCCCACATTGTCTCTAACATACTCCGGACCTACCACAGAAGATCCCCCCCTCCCCCAGCCCCCCCATCCTGTCTGTGGCCGGACTCTCTATTCACCCCGAACCCGCCAATCTCATACGTGTTAAACTGGTGACTTGATACCTCCCCTGCATGGCTGGAACCTGCCTGAGCGAAACTGCCGTGAAATTGATGCTCGCCCCTACTGGACAGATTCTGACCTTCACTGCTGCCCCAGTGCCGCCGGTATGAAGGCCCCCACCCTCCTGCCCCCATCCACAGTGCCCCGCAGTATAAGTGGAGTGAGTGTGACATGTTAGTCTGCAAGATTGCCGGCCCTGGGAACGATGGAGGTTCCCTGCCCCCGTCCTCCTGGCGATGACCGCTGTGTAGCTTTGTGGGGCACCGTGGTAGTAAGCCTGTGGGCCTCCTGCCCTTACCCAAGATGGCGGGCCGGCCTCCGTGCGAAGCCCCGCCCCAACGTGCTACTGGGCCACGTGGTCCTGGGGTGCCGGCGTCCCCCTCGTCATACCGGGCTGCTGAGCTGGACGTGTGCTGAGCAAATGGGTCAACCCCCCGCGTGCTACCGGGCCACATGGCTCGCCGGCGCCACCATCATCGCAACGCACCGCAGAGCCGGACACATGCGCCTGGAATGGCAGCTGAGCGAGCGCAACCAATGGCGGCGGTGGCAGGGAACTGTCTCGAACCCTCCGCTGGCCGCAATCTGAACCCTCAACACCCCCCAGCTGCGGAACCTTCGTTAAGATGTCCGGTGGAGCGGTCCGTCTGCCGATCGGACGCCCGACTGGCCCCAGGCACCGAGGAGAAAGGTGCAAAGGATGAGACAGGCATGGGATTGGAGGGGGAATAGGGAGACGCGGGGGTCGAGCGAGCAGAGCCAGAAGCGACAGGAGAACGAGCGCGAGAGATAGCAGGAGACCAGCAGGGCCTACTCCCGCCCTGAGCAGGACGCGGGGCCCTAGCGGTTCCAAATACCCCCTGCATCGGTTGCTTTGTTGGTTCCACTCCGCTCCTCTTCTTCCTTGGTGCCTGGTGTTGCTGTGCAGAGCTCCATAGACTCTCGCCTTCCATATACCTCTTCGGCACGGTCCTCTTCCTCGTTGCCATCCTGGTCCAGCGAATCCTAGTGACCTGTAACAAAAGAAAAAGTTAGCTCTGTCCCAAAAAACCGCAGCACACCTCCTTTTCTACTCCCTACGCCCTTCCCCCTTTACTGCCTATCTCCCTAGGGTAACCAATCAGGGACAGCCCATGCTTGTGTAGCGCTCACTCCCGGAGGAGCCGCTGAATTTAAACCTCGGGTCAGTCTCCCCACACTAGGGAATAAATATACACCAGCACTGTTGTGGATTTTATAAGTTATATAGTTTACTGATCTCAAATAAACTGGCATATATAGAGCAGCACGGTATACATATATATTTACAGGAATTCGTAATGCGAGAAACGCGCAGCGGAAAAGAAAAAGGAATTTTAACCCCTTCGTTGCTGGAGTGTGAGTCCCGTACAGGTTGTGTCCCAAGAAGGTGTATGTGTATGCATATATTGGTACCCGGGTAGTAGATTCAACTGGCCAGTGAATGTTTTCAATGTGTCTTCGACTAGTCACGTTGGGGCCCTGTAGGTTTAGACAAACTGCAGCGTGCTTTATTATTTTACTGTGGCTGGGAAGGCCTCTCACCCATCCGCCAGATACTCTGCGCTCTGCTCGACCCAGGACGTCTCTCTGCTCGATTTGGCTGGGACTCTGTGCCACCGGATTCGCTTGTCTTGCTTGTCCGTCTCTGCCACAAGATGCTCAGCTCACCGCCTGCACTCCCATTAGATCATCGCGGTCTCCTAACTCGGGGTCCGTCTGCAGCTCTGTATCTGTGTAAACTTCTCAGCGGTGGATTACTAGGTCTCTGGAAAGTCAGTGAAACCGATCTCCAGCTCCGCAAGGCAGCACCTGCGCTCCGGCCTGGTCACAATCGCTCCTTGTCTCACATGCGTCTTGCTCTGTTCACCCCTTGGCGCGCACTTGCTCTCCTCTGCACCAGGTTGCGGATGTCTCTCCGTTCTCCCCACCCACTTCCTGTCTCTGCCCCAAAGCATGCTGGAAAATGTAGTCCAAAAGTGTCCAGTATTGGTTTACATTGCGCTCGTCTCCCCCTGGTGGCCAGAACGAGTAATTACAGCAGCAGAATTAAACCAGCGCTACACTTGCTCCTTCAGAACAAAGAAACCATGCCTGGCATGCCTGCTCCCCATAGACCGTGGAAACTCATCTCCATTTTTCCTTTCGCAGAATCCAGGGATAATTCTTAAACCGTTCGGAAGACAGACAGAATTAGGAAGGAGAACAGTTTAAGAATTATCATAAGAACATGGCATTGTCACAAAAGTAACACGCTACCAACAATTCTACAAACTAGTCACTGGGAAACATACATCTAAACTACCCAGTAATATATTTTCCCTAAACTAAGGGATAACCACAGTATTAGTACACATACAAAACCCCAAATAAATGACACTGGATACCACTATACCCAGAAATCTCTTTCTTAGGGGGTCATTGAGAGAGCTCCGAATTGTGGCCGAAAGGTAACCGAACACTGAAATTCAGTGTACGGTTACCTTTCCTGGCCATTCGGCTATTCAGAGAGCAGGCAGTTCGCCAAAAGTTGGTGAATTGCCTGCACATACGGTGCCTGTTCGAGGGCAGTGAAATCCTCCATAGAGAAGCAATGCTTCGTCTATTCAGAGAACAAAAACCAGCAGTGAAAAGTTGCTGAAATGCCCTGCTGTTCGGTGGTTTAAATCGGCAGGTTTATTCACACGAATCCCATAGGCTTCAATGTTAAATATATTCCCGTTTTAATCCAATATCTAATAAACCGTTTATTATTTTATTCTGCAGTACAAAGTCTCTATTTATAGATATTTTTAGGATCTTTTAAGCATTTTTTGCGGATTTTTTTTTCTCTTTTCTTCTTCTTAAATCGTCTTTTCTTTTTTCTGTAACAGCCCTTTTTATTATCATTCATTGGATCTTATGTGTAAATTCCACACATTTTCATTCAGTACTTATTTTCCAAACAGCGTTTCAAACTTTCAAGCGTATTGTTCTTTTTTTCTTTTTTCACCTTGTTCGTCTGAGTGTCGGGTTTTTCCGGCGGCTACTCTGTGCTGTGATCGGCGGCTAGTCGTGTTTCTGCGGCGTGTTTGGCGGGGTTAATCCAGTTGTTTTCTGTGGGTTTGCGGCGAATGTTCGGCGGGTTTTCCCTGCACTACGGGGGCCCTGCTGAATACACCGCAGGGTCTGCGAAATAGATTTGCCATATCGCCCCGAAGTGCAGGGAACGAAAAGTCACCTATCGTATGGTGACTTTTCGATTCTTTATATGAATAACCCTGTTAATCTATGTCGCTATAAACTCAGGTATCAAAGTGTGCAGACATTACTGTTAGTGATCTAAGATGATTGAAGTATTACGTCACCTGGCCATAATCTCCTCCTAGCTATAGTATCTCACAGAAGTGAGCACACCCCTCACATTTTTGTAAATATTTTATTATCTTTGCATGTGACAACACTGAAGAAATGAAAAAAACAGTGTGGTGGGACAGGCGCTTCTTCCAGCCAGTGGAGGTGTTCTTTAAGATGTTCCCTCTATTTAGATGGGGTCCAGCCCTCAAATAAAACCGAAACAAATATATGAATAAACCCCCTTTAGGGAGAATTGACTCACATTTTTCAGGGTCTCAAGATCAGACACTAGATGTAACAGCAACCGGCAGATTTAGGAATGCCGGATTCCCCTTACAGTACTCCAGCGCCTTCTTTCCGCTCCTCAGCAGCAATCCAGAATTGTAGCAGTAAAAGTGAAAATCAACACGCAGGGGGTGTAAGATTAATTTATTAAGGAAAAAATATAATTTCAATATAAAAAGTGCATCTAAACGCGTTTCGCTGTATGAAGCCGCTTCCTCAGTAGATGCCAAATTGGTGCATCTGGCAGCACTCCTATGCTTATTTCCCAAAGACAACCACTGGATATAACGCTTAGCACGTGCACACAACCTCTTTGGTCGACCATGGCGAGGCCTGTTCTGCGTGGAACCTGTCTTGTTAAACCGCTTTATGGTCTTGGCCAACGTGCTGCAGCTCCGTTTCAGGGTCTTGCCAATCGTCTTATAGCCTAGGCCAGGGCTTGACAAATTTGCTTTGAATCCAGGAGCCAGCTGAAAAAGTTGGAAGTTTTTTTCTTCTTGTAATAAGTGAGTGATAGTCTCTTGTCTCAGCCTCCCTCACTAATATTACAGTTTTAAATGTACTGTTCTCGGGGATCTGAAGAAGGTTAGCAGGCAAAGGTTGAGAGGAATTACACACCGTGTCATGTGTCTGTAAAGATCAACCTCAGGGCTACATAAGAGAAGGGGTGCTGTGCTTTTAGGCTGGGTTCACACCTGCGTGTTTTGTTACAAGTGGAATATGTGCGTTGACACGCGTATCGCGCAATGTAAAAAAAAACGCACGAACGCGCATTGCAGCGCATTCACGTCCATGTCTATGGCCGCGAACGCACTGTACTACGCACCAAAGAAGCTCCCGTACGTCTTTGTGCGTAGGACGTTTTAAAGCGCGTTCCTGCGCGCTTTAAAACGCCCAGGTGTGAACGGGTCCCATAGGAAATCATGGGATTTCCCTGTTCATGCGTTTTATAGCGTGCAGGAACGCGCTTTAAAACACTTAGGTGTGAACGGGGCTTAAATAAAAACAATTATATGAAAAATTAGGGCTGCGGAAATTAACGATTAATCGTTCAATTAATCGTTAATTTTTTTGGTCGATTTAAAAATATTTTAAAATCGACCAGCGGCGCAAAGCACGCGCCGCCGCCGTGGCGTGCTTTGCGCCACTTGTTCGGCTCCCTGTGAGCGTCCGAAGGCATGGAGCTTTGCGCTCGCCTGGGGAACCACATCACCAGTCGAGTTCACGCGAGATCGCGGCTGGTCATAGCTCCCCCAGGCGAGCGCCCAAGCTCCATGCTGCCGGATGCTCACAGGGAGCCGAACACGCGATGGCAGGAAGTGAGCTGGGGGCAGTATATCCATGCGAGCTGGGGCAGTATATCCACGCGAGCTGGGGCAGTATATCCATGCGAGCTGGGGCAGTATCCATGAGTGCTGGGGCGTATCCCTGTATGTGCTGGGGCAGTATCGCCTGTTGAGCTGGGGCAGTATCCCTGTTGAGCTGGGGCAGTTATCCATGTGCGAGCTGGGGGACAATATATCCATGTGACATGGGGCAGTTTATCCATGTGTGAGCTGGGGGCAATATAATAACTTACATCAGTGCTACAGTTTGAATTTAAGATCCAAGATGTCGGCTAGCTCTGGGAAAGGATCACGAACCGGCGCTTTTCGGCACCGATTCGTGATCCGGCCCCCATGGGGTTAATGCCAGGTACCGTTAGGAAGGGCAGGCTGTGCCCTTCCAAATTGTGCCTGGATTAACCCTCTGCAACCCGGTGATCGGGAGGGAGAGAGGTCCGAAGGACCTCCCTTTCAGGCGCCTCCTCCGCACACGCGGGGGGCGCCTGAATTATATGTCATCGCGCCGCCGCGATGACATCTAATTGTGCCGGCGGCGGTTCCGGGTGCTGGGCTGACATCGAGGATGTCAGCCCGCACCAGGGGGCACAGCGATCGGCCGGAATCCGGGCGATCGCTGGCCCCAAAGGGAGGACGCGCTCAGCACGTCCTCCGCATGGAACCCTACCTGCGGGTGGACGCGCTGAGCGCGTCCTCCGCAGCGAAAGGGTTAAAAAATCCTTAAAAAAAACTAAATCGAGAAATAAAGAGACTATCTACTGCAGAATATTATAAGCAATGGTTTATTAGATATTGAATTAAAACGGGAATATTTTTAACATTGACGCCTATGGGATAAAACATTCTTGTTGCTAAAACATCAGGCAGACAAGGCCATCTAATCAGGCACTGTAGAGGGCAGCCCGCCGGGGCCTCCCAAGGATCCCTTGAGGAGCATGTGGTGGCAGGATGACAGAGCTGCGACTGTGCTGGCTGGCCATGTGGGTGCATGTGGCAGAGAGGTGGCGCAGGGACTCCAGGGAGGGAGCCAGGGCAGACCTCCCTTCCCCATAACCAGGATCCAGGGAGGAGCCCCCACTGACCACCAGGCTAAGGTAAGGCGACACATTTTTAAATGTCCCCAGCAACCTAAAATAAAACTTTTTTTTCCTTTCTTTTTTTTTGTGTTTAAAGGTTTTTTATTTTGAAACAAAGTCAGCGAGACAATCAAAGAAAATGGCCTCGCAGGGCCATAACGAGTCATCTGCGTAAAAGAAAATGGCCGCGCAGGGCCACAATTCGTCAGCCTAAAAGACATCAAAAATACGAACTAGGTAGCTAAGAAGCACTGCAGTAGGAAGGTAAAAAGAGTCCTCTGAAAAACAACCAAAATAACGCTTATGTGGGTGAAAGGGAGAGAGGATGAAACAAAAACTCAAAGTGTCCTCAGAAAATGTCTGAAGTGTCCCAGCAGAAGGGGGGGGGAGTAAGGGGGGGAATGCATCAATAAACCGGTATTCTCAGCATGGGGGGGGGAAATGAGGGATGGGGTGTGGGAAGCAAAAAGGGTCACCAGGTGGAGAGTCATCTTATTTCAAAATGGGTCAAGGACCGAGAGCAGGGGTCACACTCAGGGGGGGCAGATCTCTTTCAGCCAGCATCCCAAAAAAGGGGTTCTTGTAAGGCGGGTAGGGCGCCGACAGGGAGGCCGGAATACACAACCGGTGCCAAATCTTCTTCTAGGAGTAGGGCACAAGGCCCCAACGGAGCTCGGGCTGCCCAACTATTCTCGTTGCCATCTCCACGAGGTGGATTCGCGGACTCCTGTAGAGCGAGAGCCGGGGCGAGAGATCCAGGTCGTGCCTCAGACCAGGTCGACAAGGGGGGGGGGCACTCCTTCACTTCCATTCTCCAACCAGGGTCTCCAGGCCCCTCCGTCACTCCAATCGACTCTGTGCAGCCCGGCGATCCGCAGGCGGCCGGTACCTCCGGACTACATGGAGGACTCATTCCCGTTGCCAGCGAGGTAACCGGGGCTCTGGGTCGCTCTCGGCGCTTTCCGCTAGGGACGCACAGATGTGCGAATCAGCCTCCCGCCGGAAGCCTCCACAGTCGGCGCCACGTGGGTCATCTGGGCTTCTGCTGCCCCGCAAGGCCTCCGTAAAGCGTTGCAGGGCGCCTCTCGTCAGTGGACGCCCATCATCCTCTAACATCCTCAGCATGTCCTCCAAGAGCGATAGCGCGGCCTCCAGGCCAGATCCCAAAGGCAGCAATGGGACATCCGTCCACCGCCCCGCGGGTACTCCATCCGCCCCCTCAATCAGGTCAGCCGCCATGGCAGGGAAACGGGGGCCCTCCGCTTCTCCAGCCTTCTCCATCCAGATAGGGAGTGTATATTAGGTGCAGTAGAGACTCCGCAGTGCGGGGCAAGGCCCCAAGATAGCCGTTCGGAAAGCCCGCCAGCTGGGAAACACGCAGAGCTCCCAGGCCCGGAGGCAAAAGGTGGTCTGGAGATAGGCCCCAAGATGGCCGCTGGCAGCACTCATTCACCAGGAAAACAGACAGGAAAAGCAAGTCTCAGGTCCGGAGGGGAGGCCAAGCAGGCTCCAGACAACACATCCCCGGTGGCCGGCTACTTGGGGGGTACAGGTACACAAAAGTCTTCGAGAAAAAAATCAGCTAAATGACCCATATTAAAGAAGGCAGAGACGGAGCTCAGCTAGAACACATCTTGTCCCCTTCACAGCCGGCCACGCCCCCTTTTTTTTTCTTTCTAATACTCACCTGATTCCTGGATCCACAAACTGTAGACGTCCTTCCCGGCTGTGTGCGGAATCATATGCTGCATTAATTATACTGTAAGGCTGGGTTCACACCTGCGTTTTTTTTTTACGCGCGCAATACGTGCGTTTAACGCACTTTTTTACTTTTCCCTCGGTTTTGCGTTTCAAATTGTATGGACAATTTTATGTTCTTACTATGTGGTTTTATTGAAGTGTGGTGTATTTTTCAATGTATCCTTATATATGAATGTAGTGTAAATGGCGTAACTTTAGTTTTAAATATACAGTTGTGTTCAAAATTATTCAACCCCCACTGAAATTGAGTGTTTTGGCCAGTTTGACATTGATTTTGATCATTCAGTCATCTTGCTTACAATTAAATCAAAGAGGCACGTGTAGATCAGACAAATATAACATAACATTTATAATGAAATAACCACAAATGTCTTTTCTGTGCTCACATCATTATCAGTTTTATTCAACCCCCAAGTGACATTCAATCTTAGTACTTATAACTGTAAAAGGATGTTGTACTAACAGCTTTTAAACGTGAAGCATAGCTTGACACAAGTGTCTTGCAGCGATCTACGGGTATCTTCGCCCATTCGTCATGGGCAAAAGCCTCCAGTTCAGTCACATTCTTAGGCTTGCGCACTGCAACTGCTTTCTTTAAGTCCCACCAGAGGTTCTCAATCGGATTTAAGTCAGGTGACTGCGATGGCCACTCCAAAATGTTCCAGCCTTTAATCTGCAACCATGCTCTAGTGGACTTGGAGGTATGCTTGGGATCATTGTCCTGTTGAAAGGTCCAACGTCTCCCAAGCCTTAGGTTTGTGACGGACTGCATCACATTGTCATCCAATATCTCCTGGTACTGAAGAGAATTCATGGTACCTTGCACACGCTGAAGCTTCTCTGTACCTGCAGGAGCAAAACAGCCCCAAAGCATGATTGACCCCCCCCCCGCCATGCTTCACAATAGGCAAGGTGTTCTTTTATTCATAGGCCTTGTTCTTCCTCCTCCAAACATAGCGTTGATCCATGGGCCCAAACAGTTCTAATTTTGTTTCATCAGTCCACAGAACACTATCCCAAAACTTCTGTGGTTTGTCCACATGACCTTTGGCATACTGCAGTCGACTCTTCTTATTCTTTGGGGACAGCAAGGGGGTGCACCTGGGAGTTCTGGCATGGAGGCCTTCATTACGCATTGTGCGCCGTATTGTCTGAGCTGAAACTTCAGTACCCACATCTGACAAATCTTTTCTCAGTTCCTCAGCAGTCACACCGGGGACTTTTCTCCACTCTACGCTTCAGGTAGCGCACAGCAGTCGAAGTCAGCATCTTCTTTCTGCCACGACCAGGTAGCGTTTCAACAGTGCCCTTTGCCTTGAATTTGCGAATGATGCTTCCTATGGTCTCTCTTGGTATGTTTAACATCTTTGCAATCTTCTTATAGCCATTACCCTTCCTGTGAAGAGTAATCACCTCTTCTCTTGTCTTCCTGGACCATTCTCTTGACTTCACCATGTTTGTAACCACACCAGTAAATGTCTAGAAGGAGCTGAGTATCACAGTCATTTTAAAGCTGCCTAATTGGTGCTTATTATGCTTTATTGCTGCTCCGTGACATCCACAGGTGTTTTCAATACCTGATTGAAAACACTTGAATGAACCTCTGTTCTTCAGAGTGGTAGTCTTTAAGGGGTTGAATAATTGTGTCAATGAAGAATTCACAAAAGAAACATTTACTACTGTATTACAAAACCAATTGATGTCATTTTAGTTGCATATGGTTTCTTTAAAAAGTCCTTGTAGGATTTCATTCTGAATACAATTACAAATGTACACAACTGTACTTATATTCCTGTAGGTAAATGTGTTTCTGTATAGCCAGTAAACAAGCTTTACTGCTGTGTAATTTATGCACCAGGGCTTTTCCCCTTATCTAGCTGCATATTTGATTCAAGGGATCTGTGATAGTGTTTGTGTTTAATCTGATGTGTTAGAACAATGGATTATACAAATGTTGTGTGAGTTGAAGACTAAAGAATGTAAAGAATGTTTATTGTAAATAACTGACAATGTAATTAGTATATTGGTAGGACGAGGTGCGTCATTTATGCAAGTTATGACTGTTGGACTTCAGCATAAATGGTGGCATTTTGTTCATTAAACGTCAGAGAACTCTCAAGCTCAGAGAGAGAGAATCCTGTTTTAAAGCATACAGCCGCGCCTGGTGTCTTTATCACAAACTACGCTACACTATATACCCAACATCAGAAGGCACCAAGCGGCCTTCTGGAAATTCCTAACGGCTCCAGGGCAGAGGAACAGAAGCAGGCGGGTCAAGCTGCTGAGGACAGCGCTCCCAGTAGCCGGGCTGACCGCAACGAAGGGGTGTCTGGAGAGTCGGGACAGACGGAAGAGAACGCTTCTGCCACAGTTACTTAACCCGTTTGCGTTTGGATCGTAATATTGTGACATCCAGGGCCCCGGGTGGCGATCGGGGGGGCCCGGACGCATGGTACCGCCAGCTGGCCGAATGCCAGGAGCTCCGGCGGCACCCGGCGCAGCTGTGAGTGATCAGGGCGCGGCATGATGACGCAGAGCCGCCGGGACTGGTGTGAGCCAATTTTCACCATATACAGTAGCGCAGTACTAGTGCCTAAACGTTGTTGAGCTGGTTTTGTTATAACAACTACTCTCGCTCTGTGCCCCTGTCTGGTATATTCCGCTGCTTGTTACTGCTGGTGCGCTTCCATCCTACCATACACTATAGCACAGTAATATTTGGGTGCACTGCCACTGACGCCTATATTACCAGATTTATATCATTTTAATATTGGACCGCAGGGTCCAACGCTGCACTCTTCCACAATACCACAGAGGGGTTACGGTGTGACGGCACTTGCTGCCGACACTAAAGGCCCAATTTTAAAACACCTATTGTTACTTTCATCCAAAGCCTGCATAAGTTTCACCATAATTTAGCCAAAAAAAAAATAATCACTAAACTTGTTCTGCACGTCCTAAAATGTCTCCTCTTTTCATACAGGTTGCCGCCCCAAGCAGTTGTTTATGAATAGATTAAAGGAAAACGATTTACCGTCATTTGAAATGTCATTTTTTTGTTTTTAAAGGTTTCTATACATCCTACAAATCCGCCACTTCACGGGCAGGTTATGGGGACCTCCTAGGCACGATATTTGAAGGAATTATTGTTTTTATTTTTAACCCTTATTTCATTGAAAACTCACTGTCCCTTTAAAAACGTTTTTTTATTTTACTTTTTGTCCTTGTTTCCTGTCCCCCAGGGCACTACCCGGACCCCCAAACACCTTTTATGGCAAATATCACTAGCTTCAGACTAAGCCCAGACGGGCGAAACGCGTCAAGCTATGCCTCCTTGTTGTTGTTTTTAACTGTATTTTGGTTGGTGAGGGTAGTTGTTTGGGTTTGCTATATGCTGTCTGGTACTCCTTATTACATTACTGGTTATGTAGGTGGCTTGAACCGCCGAGGTATAGACCCCTTTACCCTTTCATTGTGCAATTTTGCTTATTGATTGGTGGTCCTTGTCCCACCCTCCACACCCTCTACCACCAACCTTGCAATTTTTCATTCATTGTCTGTTTATGTGTATTATTAAATTTAACCTACTCTTGGTACTCTAGTTGCACTGTGTGCAAATTGATTAGTCTTTTATGGGGACCTCCTAGGCACGATATTTGAAGGAATTTTTCGTTTTTATTTTTAACCCTTATTTCATTGAAAACTCACTGTCCCTTTTAAAAACGTTTTTTTCTTTTACTTTTTGTCCTTGTTTCCTGTCCCCCAGGGCACTACCCGGACCCCCAAACACCTTTTATGGCAAATATCTTGCATATATCCCCTCTTGGTGGGCACTCTAAAAATCTAACTTTTGAGTGCCATTGACTTGCAATGAGTTCGGTTCGTGTTCAAACTTTTGAAATTGTTCGAATGCGAACCAAACACGGGGGTGTTCGGCTCATCCCTACTCTCTACCCCTGATCTCTCTCCTCCTGTCCTTTCCAAAGTCAGCGACTGTTTATCTGGCATCTCCTCCTGGATGGCCTCCCACCACCTAAAGATCAACAAGACTGAGCTCCTACTAATTCCTCCTTCTAATGCCTCTCCACCTCCTGACTTTTCCATCACGGTGGAGGGTATCACTATCTCCCCATCAAACCAGGTTCGCTGTCTTGGAAATACACCTGACTCTGCTCTTTCCTTCATCCCCCACATCCAGTCTCTTTCCTCCTCCTGCCGATACCAACTACGTAATAGTTCCAGAATTCGGCCATTACTTACCACTGTCACCACAAAACAACTAATCCATGCCCTGGTAATCTCCCGATTTGACTAATGCAATAATCTCTTATCCGGCCTCCCTCTCTCCTCCCTACAATCCATCCTGAATGCCTCCGCCAGGCTAATCCACCTCACCCGCCGCTCTGTCTCTGCCGCTCCCCTCTGCGAATCCCTTCACTGGCTCCCCATCCACTGCAGAATTAAGTTCAAAACCCTCACTAACTCAGCTCCCCACTACCTGTCCTCACTACTAATCACCAAATACATCCCAGCCCGCTCCCTAAGATCAAACAGCAACCTGCGCCTAGCTTCTCCCTGCATCACCTCTTCTCATGATAGACTGCAGGACTTCTCACGCACAGCCCCCATTCTCTGGAACGCTATCCCTCGTACGGTCAGACTTTCCCCTAATTTCTCTTCCTTCAAACACTCCCTTAAAACTTTCCTATTTCGAGAAGCCTACCACCCAATTCACTGACGCAACCATCAATCACTCTCACCTTGCAGTCCTCTCCTCCTCTTTCCAACCCCAACCCTTCTAGATTGTGAGTTCCTATGGGAATAGGGCCCTTAACTCCTCCTGTACTGTTTGTCAAATGTTGTTCAATGTATTGTATCCCTGTCTATACTGTGCCTATTGTACAGCGCTGCGGAATATGCTGGTGCTTTATAAAGAATAATAATAATAAAATTTAATATTTCCCTTGTGTTTTGGAGGATGGTGTTTTATGAATAATAGGACCACGTATAAACCACTGACCTTGCCCCCAGCATGGGAAATGAGAAGCTGAGTAATGGCAGTGGTATTGCTAATTTTATACGTGACAAATGGACAATGCCATCGCTTTGGAACTAAAAAATCTCCAAAAATCCAGTGTAAATCTCACAGATGTTCAATTTCAGAGCAGAAAAAACCCGACACCAAGAAAAATCTCAGCATATCTGTAGCAGCGACATTCCAAGCGACATTCCATACAGGAACAGCAAGACGTGAAATGACATTTCAATCCATAATATATATATGTGTTGTGAGGTTTTAAATGTCAGCACAGAGGCAGAGCTCTAGGGATTGGGAGCCCTGGTGTGTGTCGATTATGTGATATACGGTAGCCTGCCAGATGCATGCTGGTCAGGAGATTTCATGAAGGTGAAGCTGAATGCGGTCACATGGCCGCAAGCCTCCAATCACAGCATGCGTGGGGTGAGAGCTAGTGCCTTGTCTCCAGGTTCCCGGTGTCCGTTCCGGTTTCTCCGCTGCTGCACGTCTGCCGGTGAGAGGGGATTTATTACTGAGCGGGGAGGGGCTTTATGGAGAGGAATGCCATGTGCATCCTGGGAGTCGCCCCCCCCCCCCGGGTCACAGTGCAGAGTATGTGATAGCCATAACAATTATACTGTGTATAGGGGTAACTGACCGGGTATTTAGGTGATGACTCGACAAAAGAAATGCCAGACGGAGGCCTTGATTCTTGAAAGGAAAAAAGGTTTTATTCGGTACCGGACGAGAGCTGCAAGTCTTGCTCCAATCAAAGCTCAAGTGCCGAGCCAACAGAGAAACAAAGAATTTATACATGGCGAGTAAAAATGCACACATTATTCCCCTCCCACTTCCCATATCAACCTTCATTATACATAATGGACTTTATTCATCATTTTGCAAGTCAGCAAGGTTCACCGCAAAAGACACGACCCTTGAGCCCACCCGAGACAATCTGAATTCTCTGTCTAGTCAATAAGGTTGTAAAAGGGAATCATTCTTCCAAAACAAATATGGCCAGCTACAGGATTTACTCATTCCTTCCGCGGCCTTGATATATTAAGCCAACGTTTACGGCTTAGCTAGGAATATTTAGAGACCTGGGAAGGAGAAGAGGTAATTCTCCAGTCAGCAGAAATCAGGTTTAAAACAAGATATTAGAGGCTACACTTAGCTATTAGTTTATACCGTTCTATTTTCTATCTAAAATGGTGGACAGGGACCAGAGAGGGTGACGCTGGTGGCTATTCCCAGGTAGCGCTCTTTCATAATGATTTCACCCTCTATAGATCATGTTTATAACTCCTATTCTCTAGAGATCACATGTCCTGTATACAGGTTAGAGGAAGCTCTTACTAGATTACCCAGCTTCCATTGTGTGTGTGTACCCCTCCCCATCTGTATGAGCTACAGTGTGCTGTGTCCAGGGCTGATAAGGCTGAGCTGCTTCCACTAGTGATTCATTCATTATAGTTGCCAGATCGGCCATGTTTTCCTGGACACACATAATTTATTCATGCTGATGGACATTGCAGCATATGAGTTATACATGTTGAGGGCAGCAATTTTCCCTATGCTCCCCTCTGAAATCGTAATATGTGCCCAGGAAATCATGGCCGATCTGGCAACGCTATGATTCACCCAAATGAAAATTTCAGAAAATTAAGATGACCCTTTCCCCCCCCCCCCCAAAAAAAAAGGTTATTGTATAATTTGTATTATTGCTTTTAAATTAACAAAATGAGTTTATGGAAAATAGACGCGCGCTTCACCTTTCAACCTGGTGTTTAAGAGCTTTTCTGAGAATCTACCACCCTACCTGAATAGGCTGCTTCTCCCAGCAGTTCCCTCATCCTATAACCTCCGATCCAGGACCTGCACTTTACTTGCAATACCACAATACAAAGAGAAAGTGGCTCGATCCTCATTTTCCTGCAGAGCTCCACAATTATGGAATAACCTCCCAGACGCCATCAAATCTTCCCCCGTCTAAAGTCACTTAAGAGATCTTTATTAACATAGTGGCTATATACAGAATGCACCTGTAAACATGTAACATACTGACTATATACAGAATGCAACATTGATCTGTACAGTATTTGGCGAATTGACAACTTTTTGAATAACCCCTCAAGCAAAATAAACTTTTTAGCAGATATAGCACTCAAACACAAAAAAAATACTATTTGGCAGATACAGCCTGTGACAGATTCCGTCATCACTGGGGCAGTTGGAGGAGCCTGGGGGCTAGCTTCCTTCCTACGGTCTATGGGCCGAGGTGCTACCTGGGGTTTGCCAAATGGATTGCCCAGAGAATCCAAGATTTATGTTGAACTGGTGGGCATGATATAGCTTGCCATTTTGTAACCTATATGTATTCAGATATTATTCTCTTTAAGATGTTGCGTTATTGAAAAACTCAGTTCTCAAAATCATATAAGCATAACAAAGATTTTCTGAGTCCGAGGCCACATACTTCTGGAGTGGCCAGGGAGATAAGAATTATACCCTTATCTTCTTCTTACATTTTTCCCCATGTAAGTTACCTTCTTAAACCTACTAACCCCCACCCAGGCCGCCCCCCGACCTTTCCCGTAAATGAAAACACAACAAAGTATTGGCATTTTGAAAAGGTCACGTCTTTTATTACTTAAGGCCAAATTCTTTGCCTCTAAGGCAGAATTATTATTATCGATCCTCGTATGCCAAATACACTACGCCAGATAACACTGGCAGCCAGATAACACTGGCAACTGCAATGCACCACAAGCATTGCCCAGAAATAGCGCCCCACGTGGCTAAGCAGGATGACCACACGTCTGCTCTTGCAATACAGAAAATGTCCCCCGCCCAGCCTCTTGTATCCTTCCTTCCCCCTCCTTTTCCCATTGTACCCAATCACAAAAAGCCATGCTTCAGCTCACAGAACAAAGCCTTATCCCACAGAATAAAGGAAACTCCCTCCTTTGAAACTCTTGTGTAACCAGTGATAATCCTTAAACCTCCCTCCTTCCTAAATCAGTCTCTCTCTCGAACTAAGAATTGTACAGCTCACTGCTTAGTTTCCTGTAAATTTATCAGAGATGGCACCGGACAGTGCATGTTGATTTTAAATCATTTTCATCAACATCCCCTCCTGATGGTTAATTAATTCTGGTACCTACAGTCATGGACAAAATTGTTGGCACCCCAGACATTTTTCCAGAATAAACATGTGTATAGCAAAACATGTGTTACTGCAATACTTTGCTGTAAGAAATACTTGATTTTCTGGAAAAATGTCTGGGGGTGCCAACAATTTCAGATAGGACTGTATATATGGACAGCCGGACGCGAGGGGAGGGGGCACCTGGATAATTGAAGATGAGACATGTATAATATATATCTTTCTTTCTATAATGCAAGCACTCAAAATTTCTGTCGGCACCTGCGTGTGCCTCTGTGAGTCTGGGTCGACCTAAATAAACGCAATTCCTGAACAAGACCGGCGTCCGTCTGGTTTCCTCGCCGATTGCAGCTAATCTCTCAGGCTAGATTCTATTACATAATCTGGGGGCTCGTAGTCCAGGATCCATCAGCTGCGTATCGACAGGCACCAACGGACAGCAGTAGCGATTGCTACAACCACCCACGTCCCAGGAAGGAACGTCCATTGCCGTGGAGCTGAAAATCTACCAGGTGCCAAGCAGGAATTGCTTTGTGGATCTCCACTCGTGGCAAGGGGCTATCCGTCCAGGAACGACTGGGACGCACTGGGTCACGGGAATCTCGTTTCTGGTGCAATCATCTGGCGCAAGCGTTTGAGTCAGGTAACCTGTTTCTGTATTTGCCTGCCTTCCATAGAAGGCAGAGGAGAATTCTGATCACATTCTCTTAAATCTGTTTTGGATCTGAATTTGTTAATCTGTATAGTCGACTAATCCATAACCGGAGTCTGTATGGCTAATCTGGTCATCTACGCAGTACCGTATAACCTGTCTGTAAGGCAGGGCGAAAGGTCACCATGGCGACAAGAAATGCTGTCCTGGCGTCCCGGGTTTGTCAGGCCCCTCTGATCTCACTGGCAAGCTGCACCACGATCTCTGCCAGGAGCAGGAATTGCTGCCATCCGGTGTTCCGTTGAGCAAAGCCTCTGGTCTGACGGAACACCGGCCCCCCTCTGATGACATCAGAGCAGGGAGTCAGTGGATGTGAGAGGAGCGTCGTGGGGGATTCTCTCCTCAGCACTGACAACTCTCTTCTCATATCTGGTCTGTTCTGAGCATGCTCACCTCCCCGTGGTCCGTAGCTCCTGCTACTCAGACATCACGCGTAATGTGCTGGAGCCGGACACCGGCGCTTGGCGTGGAATATGTGCACCAGGTGCTGGACACACACCCCCCCTGTCGGAGCCTGGACACCCCCCCTCCACCAGAGCCTGGACACCCCCAGCTGCCTTAGTGTGAGCCCAACCATGTCTAGGGGAGGAAGGGGGGCGCCGGGCAGCTAGCGCTGGAGAACCCAGTCAGGGGCACTGGAAGGACCTAATGCAGGTACTGACACACGATCTGTCAGCCTGGTGCAA
>RXON01001730.1:0-33003 GCA_009667805.1 Leptobrachium leishanense | reverse complement strand
GAGAAAATTTACATGGTGAAAATGACTGAACTCTGAATTGAAATTTAAAAATGTTTCACATTTTGTTGATATGGCATTCTGATGTGACATAACAGATACAGGGTTATTCAGAGAGATCCGAAAAGTCACCGCACGTTCAGTGACTTTTCGTTCCCTGCACTTCGTGGCGATTCGGCGATTGCTAGTTAGCCGACCCTGCGGTGTATTCAGCAAGCAATGCAGCGCCCCCATAGTGCAGGGAATACTCGCTGCAAACCCGCAGAACACTCGCCGAACACTCACCGAATACTCACCAAACGCTCACCAAAAACCCCCAGAAACCGCTGCAAAAACCAAGCCGAACACGCCAGAAAAATCTGAGCAGCCGCCAGGAAAAAGCCGACACACAAACAAACGGCTCGACACGCAATCACTCCGTCGACCTGCTGAATCTTGCAAGAGACGACATCCTGCAGCTCATGTGACCGGCAGTGGAAGCCTCAATGGAGTCCTATGGACTCCATGGTGGGGATGCTTGCAGCGGCTCTTAGCACTGCCTCCAGCATCCCGAGGCTTAGCGCCACATTATGGTGGCTGCTGGATTAGCGCCTGCCCCATAATATCACACTAAACCAGGGATGCTAAGGAGAAACCTGCAGGTGCAGGTTTTCCTCCTTAGCATCCCCGTTTTAGCGTGATGGACGTAATATGGCCTTATATGTATATGTCATGTCACATCAGAATGCCACATCAAAAAATGTCAAACATTTAAAAATTTCTATTCAGATTTCATTCATTTTCACCATGTAAATTTATTTCCCCACATGTTATCATCTAAGCCCTTGTGGTTATATATTTAACAGGTGTACCCTTTTTGAAAAAACTCAGAGATAAAGAATCTGTTACTGCATTTTTATAAGGAAATACACAATTTTAACCAAAATTGAAAAACAATTCACGTGGATTTTTGTTTTCTATCTTTTTTCTTTTTACATTTACATAGTCATGTTTGGCATCAGGGGAAAGGCCAGACTCTGATCTTTTCAAAGACACTTCTCTTGACCATGTAGGGTGTAAGGAACCGGCGATACAGTGGTATAAATTTTGAACGTTTGCAACATTTGCATATTGCCCCCTGTGCCCCCTCCCTGGATACTGCCAGTGTCTGATAGTGATCTAACAACCCTGAATGGTACCCACTGGTGATGTGATTTACTTACATTCCACAGAATGCAAGACTACGAGTCGGTTTTCGGGACTTATGTTATGACTCGTAAAAGCCATTCTATCTAAGGCTAGGGTCAGACGAGCGTGATTTCTACGGACTGTACGTCCGTGCAGTACGGACATCGTCAGTACGGATGACGCAGTAGTGGTCACACAGTCCGTTTTTTCACTGAAGTTATTTTTGACGAATGTAGGAGGGAAAAATAAATTACAATGAAAAAACATTCTGTCCGTCAAAAATGCTGGACGTATAAATGCAGTCCGTCTGACCATGCTCCATCACTCACACACAAAGCTATGCAGACGTTGTGGACGTGGCGCACTCCGCACGTCCGTTCTAGCAGTATTACGTTCTTTCCCTAACCTGCGTCCGTTTGCAGCATCCGTCATGCGTCTGCAGTTCAGTGCGGACGTACTTCATGTGTCAGGCTCCAATGGACTTTCTTTCATGCTATCACGGACGTACTTTTAGGTGCAATCACGGACGTGAACACTACGCTCGACTGACAGCAGCCTCAGACCCGCTGGAGAAAATGAGCATTCTGAGAGAGGGGGCAGATGGATTGGTTCTGCGCATGTGCACGCAGCTCTGATTCATCATTCTGAACGCACAGACTCTACAAAACTTGCGTACTCAAAATGCGTAAGTCCTGAGCGATGCAAAATTTGCAGTGCAGGGGGGGCGTGGCCAGCTCTGCATGGGAGCAGACGTGTCTCTGTGGAGCTCTCTGGGATTATCCTATGGTGAGGTTTTTATGGTGTCTTTTTCTGCGGATCTGCCCAACATTGAAGACCCTGTGCGGCTGGCCATTGCGGGGATTGCTTTGGGGCCCGTTTTAGCCCCCCTCGCCGAGGCACAGCTGACTTTTCATTTTGTGGAGACCCTTCAGCATCGAACGGCCGTCGGCCATTTTGAGGCCTACCTTTTGAAGCCTGGCGGCCTCGCTCCTCGTCCCTCCTGGGACCTCCAGATCCCTTGATGACTTGTTGCGGTGTCCCCCTGCCATCAGAGGCGCACAATGTGGGGCCCCACGCACCCACCAGTGGCATGGAAGCTCTGTTTTCGGCCCTCGAGGCATGTCTTGAACGGTCGCCGGGTGGAGGGGAGCATCCGCTCGTTCCTGATTCATGGCGGCGACTGATGGTGATGCTGGGAGTCGGTCGGGTGCCCAACAGATGAGGTACCGGGGGACACTCAACCTAGCGGTCATCTGGTGAACGGTACTGACAGACGGAGTGCTGGACCAGGAGGCATGGATTGTGGGCTGCGCCTGTCTTCTCCGTGTTTGATGGGAAGCGTGGTCGACAGTCTGGCGCGTGACGACGGAGCTACCCTGACAGAGGAGGTGATGTCTGCGGGGGAGCCTTCCCCAGAAGCCGTGCTGAGGGCGCCGGCAGAGACTGTTGGGCCTGGTGCTGGTGAGAGGCAGCGTTGGCCAAGGTCTGGCAGTGCGGCCGCCGGGAAGGCCCAGGGACTGGTTGCCCTTCTTGTCTGCCACGTGGGCTTGTATGCAGCGCGAATTTCGTTCTCCATATCCGGGTGCACCTATGCTGACCAACCTGGCCTTTATGCTGTGACCTTACCTGTGTTACAGCGAAGACCATTCAGAGACAATGGATGAAAATATTACCCCAGAAGCAGTTTCACCCTTTTTGATGTTATTTTTTCCTTTAAGCATATCTTTTGTGAGGACTTTTCACCTTATTATTTTTTTTTTTTTTTGGCCCTTTTTGTGATATGTATGTCCCGGCTGGGGACATCCTAGCAGAGTCTTTATTCCCCTTTTACTTTGAGTAATTTTCTCTTTATTATTGCTACCCCCTCATTTTATTTTTGATCGCTTGACACCTTTTTTTTTTTTTCTTTTTTCTCTTTCTTTTCTGCGAAGACCCCCCCCACCCCATATGTGTTTCTTATACCTGTTTTATGTCCTACAAATGATTGAGATGTTACCCTGTCTACCCCACTGCCCGGGCAGTTTCGAGACACTGGCTGACAGCAGGGCCGTATTTTTTCCCCATTTAATTATTTGATGCCAAATTGATGTTCTCTCACTGTTGTTCTCCCCCTCCCCCCACTTAATTCAGAGACGCTTCAGACTTTATTGTATTTCTTTTTTCCCGATGACATTCCCCCGGCAGGGGACATATATGAGACTTTCTGCTTTTATTATCTGAAGTATTTTTGATGTCTTTTTGTTATAACCCTCTCCCGTTTTTTGACATTTTGCTGATTTTCCATTTCTAACTATTGCGGAGTAATCGCTGTTTATCCTTTTATTCCATTTTCAAGCAGTCTTAAGATGATCTCTGTGATATTTCTCTTATTTTCTCTATTCCTAACTTTCAAGTCTCTATATACTATTCCAAATTGACTAAGTATGGCCCTGTGCGGCCATTCTATTTACAGATGACTAGCTCTGGTCCTGCGAGGCCATTTTCTTTATGATTGTTTTGATGCCTGTTTCAAAATAAAAAAACTTTAAATACAAAAAAAAAAAAAAAAAAATTTGCAGTGCCTACACAACAGAGTTTGCATAGGTAGTCAAATTGTGTAGATGGATGCGCTAGGAGATATGGTTGGTTTTTTATGTTCTTCATTGTGTTTGTTTGAGGATTGTAGACACGTTCGCACTATAGCAGCACCATTGTGTATACGATCAATAAGATCAATATTTTTGCACTTTAGCTCTTGGCACACACAAACAATCTATTGTAAATTGCGTAGAAAAGCTGCAGGGACTTTTGGATTCAGAAGCCCCTGAGTTGACAGGGACGATCAGCGCGCAATGAGGGAGAAAAGGTGAGTACATTTTCTTAACCCTTTCCTTGTGGAGGACGTGTGGGGAACATCCTAATTGACTCCTGCTATATGCGAGGGACGGTCCCCACACGTCCTCCGCAAGCGGGAGCCCCCACGGAGATGCTCCCCTCTCTGTCCGGGGTCCCGTGGCATTCTGACTTCAGCGAAGTCAGACGCTGAATTTAAATCCCTCCTGATGTCAATGACGTCATTTCCAGATGACCCCCCCCCATCAATACCGGGAGATCGCCTGAAAGGGAGGGGGAATCCTTTTGGATCCCTCTCCCTCCCAATCGGGAGGGTTTACAGAAAAAAATCAGGCACCGCTTTGAAGGGCAGTGTCTGCCCTTTAAAGCGGTGCCTGTTTTTTAACCACTTATGCGCCAGATAGCGATCCGGCGCCATTCGGCGCCAGATCGTGATCTAGCTCCGGTGGGGACCACCATCTTGGATGGCGGGTCCACCTTTGGGTTCCCCCTCGCCTCCTGACATGACGCGTATAGCGCGATGATGTCAGATAGCCAGGGAACCCCTAGCTGCCCGGGGATTTCCCAAGGAAATCCGCTGGTGGAGATATGGGGTTCCTTTTAACTGTGAACCGTGGCAGCTAGGGAGTCATGGATGGTATAATTTGAACGGTCAGATCATGGCATTTTGAATGATATCAAACATTACCATGTTCAAAGTAAAAATAAAAAAAATAGTAAAAAAAAACATGGTTTTTTTTGGGTGTTGCTTTTATTAATGCAGCAATATTTTTCACATTTCAGTTATAATGTGAACAATGATGTTTCACTAATGAGTTTTTCTATGGAGTGCATTTGCTAAAAATCACGTAATTCCCCCCAAAAAATTTAACGAGTCCCCATTTAAATTTTTTGTACAAGCGCACACCATAGAAAATATAACCGCAAACGTTCATGTGATAAAATGTGGTAAAAAATTAGCTTAGCACACAGACGTGAAATGGCTCAGCAGTGAAGGGGTTAAAATAAAGAAATTTAGAAAAAATTATTTGGTGGATGACATCAGCAGCATAATGTTTCAGTCTAGAGTGACTTCTGTTATTGTCCCAAATTTCCCTTCATCACACACTCCTTATGGAAGTTTCTGGTGAATAAACTTTTTCTAATTCGTTATACACAAAATATATTTGTTGCTTCTCACTCCTTAAGAGTAACTTCTGGCTGCAAATATAAGGTATCCTATCGACAGGTCACTGATCAGAATGTTGTGACATTTGTCAGGTTAGGGTTAATTTTTGGCTAAAGGTTTATATGGGTATCAAAAGAAGTCACAGAATATACTGCTTAAAAATGAAGTGGCCATCATAGAATTGTAGTGAAGATTGTGTAGAACAATTGAGTAGAACATGTTGGTTAAGGGTTAGTGTTAACCCTAAACCTAATACTAAACCTAAAACTTAAATGTGAGTTGTTTTGGCTCTGTACTAATATCAAAAACTAAAGTCGTATCACAACACTATTGACCTGCCTCATCCAAGCAATTATAATCTCCCACCTTGACTACTGTAACCTCCTTCTCTCTGCCCTGAAACGATTCCAGATTTCCCCTCTGCAGTTTGTTATGAACGCATGTGCCCAACTCATACACCTCACCTCCGCACCTTTCACACTTCTCCCCTCTGTCAATCTTTACTCTGGCTTCCTGTTTTCTTTAGAGTCCACTTTAAAATACTGGTCCTCACATACAAAGCTCTTCATAAACGCGCCCTTGACTACATTTCCTCCCTCATTATCAAGTACATCCCGTCCCCACCACTACGCTCTGCCAATGATCTGATGCTATCGGTTCCTCATACCTGCACCCCAAACTCCCACCTTCAAGACGTCTCCCGAGCCACGCCCTTTCTATGGTGCTCCATCCTCCACAACATCAAACTCTCCTCATCTCTCCAGTCCTTCAAGAAGTCTCTGAAAACACAATACTTTAGAGAAGCCTATCGGCTTGCTCCATAATCCCCCTCTGTTCATTTCATGCTCCATCTTCCCACACTGCCCACATGCACCCCGCTATTCGTGTACTCTATTCACTCTCACTTAGCGTGTCACCCTCTCCTCTTGGATTGTAAGCTCTCGAGCAGGATCCTCTCTCCTACTGTTCTGCGTGTGTAACGTGTATGTATATTTGTTATTCTGTCTCTCCCATTGTACAGCGCTACAGAACGTGTTGGTGATTTATAAATGCTTGGAACTGTAATTGCAAATAGTAAACCCAAATATAACAGCTGCAAGAGACGGAAAATGTTTGCAGATTTTTTTATTTGTGGTCTGTGTTTAATGGTTGAAAAGGCGGCTGAGCATGTGCCTGGACCCGACACGAAAGGTTTGCCTGTAATAAAGACTGCATACCTGGTAGTATAAGTGATAGGCTGGAAAAAGAGGGAGCATAAGAGGGCATGTTTGCAGTTGGCATTAAGTGGGCAACTAATCCCTCCCACAGCTCTACAGCTTTTCCATTTGTCTTCATTCTGTCCTCCTAGCTGCTGGCGTGCCCAGCCCGTTGCATTAGGATGTGCACCCATGAACTTTTATTAATTGAAAACTCATGTTTAGAAGATTTCTACACAAAATGCACATTTTTATTAGAAATAACAAGACTGTAATCAGAGATACTGAAGGCCTGAAGCACCTAAGGCGTAGGGCCCTTAAGTTGCCTCTGTTGCCAGGATGCAGGGAGGATTTTTCTAGAAGTGTTACAGCGCGTGTGGAGTTTTGAGCAGGAGAGGTGTGGGAGGAGTCCCCAGGAGGGTACTTAAGGCGCGTGTGGAGAGGTCTTTATAATGGTCTTTAAGTATGGCGGAAGGAGGTGAGCTGGAGTCGCTGTTGGAGGAAGTGCGGGAGACGGCTCGGCAACGTAGTGTGGAGTGGGCAAGAAGAAGTTTGTCAGAGGTGCTGGCGGCAGAGTCGGAAGTGGGAGCTCAGCCTGTCAGGGTTTCTAGGCATCCGGAGCGGTTCAGTCCGGGAGGAGAATCCAGCGGTGGATCAGCGTCTGAGAGGTTGAGGTTGGAGGCAGCGAGAGGCCGAGGACGGTTGGTACGAAGGATGTTGGCTGGATGTGACGCAGTTGGGACTGAGGCTGGCGTGAGCGTTTCCAGAAGTGTGGAAGGTAGGAGCTCGAGGCCGGTATCGGGGGCTAAGAATCTTTCTGGTCGGAGGGGTGGTGTGGTGAGCGCTACCTGGAGAGAAGGAATGCAGAGGTCGAGGAGTTCCTCGGGTAGAAGAAGAGTTTGGTTGTCCACCAGGGGTCCCAGAGGTGGAGCGAGGTCTGTCTCGGGGACGGATGTTTCGGCGATAAGGCAGTTGGTGGATGGGGGTGTGGACGGTGGTGTGGCACAAGGTGGTGTTGTGCGGGATGAGGTCACTCGGGAGCTCGAAGTAAATTGGTGTTCAGATGATGAAGGTGAAGTGGCTCCGGATTTTGGTGAGGTGGAGCAGGATAATGGTTATGGTACTTCGGGCTCTGAGGCTCATCGCACAAATGTTTTTTCATCCACAGTTCTGATAGTTCGGGAGCGGAGGCCGTCAGCCGGTTGGTGGTTTCCAGGCTGGTGGAGTTGGTGGATTTGGAGTGAGGGGTACAGAGAGTGTAGCGCAGGAGGTTCCAGGAAGTTCGGCTGGACCTAGTGTGGCAACAGGTAATGGAAATGGAGGTGATATGAGTTCTTTCATGTCTTTTTTACAGGGGGCCTTGGACGCTTGGTCGGGTTCAAAAGGGGGTGTGAGCCAGGGAGTTGATTTGGCTCAAGCATGGAAGGGTGCAGGTGGGCCAGTTGGGAGAGTTGGTGGAGCTCTTGGTGGTGAAGCACTGGCTTCAATAGGACCGAGTGGTGTGTCGGGTTCACTCGGTGAGTCCTCAGGGGTGGCGGATGTGGCCAGGAGGAATGCTTACGTGTCATTTTCTGGTCCTTTGGGGTTTCATTTGAAACAGGAGGTTAAAGAAGGTATCTGGCGGGTGAGAATGTGGAGCTTTTTTCCCTGCTTCCTTTGGATGAGGTGGCAGGGGTTAAGGATGATTCGTCTAAGGAAGGTTTAAAGGAGGAAGAGGAAAGGAAAAAGAGGTATCGGAGAATTCCTAAGTCATTTGGGAATTGGCTCCGGGCTTTTTGTATTTTGGCAAGTGTGGTTGGGGAGAAGAACCCACAGCACTGTTCGGCTCTTTTTGTTATGTGGATGGGATTTGGGAGGCTTATCGGATTTGTGGTGGTTGGGCGTGGTGGAAATATGATGAGCAGTTTAGGCAACGTTTGGCAGCTCACCCAGGGATGGGGTGGGATCAGTTGGACATTACGCTGTGGTTGCGCCTGATGGGGGCTCAGAAGGCTTTGCCTTTTCCAGGGGGTGCCAGTGGGGGAGGGGTCAGTTCTCCACCGGCAGGTGTTAAAAAGAGATCTTGCTGGCAGTTTAACGAGGGTCAGTGCAAGTTTGGTAATGGGTGCAGGTTCAAGCACGAATGTTCAAATTGTGGACGATTGCATTCATTGTTCAGATGTTTTAAGAGGGGAGACAGGGAGGTCTGCCTTTTGGAGGGTTTGGAGATGGGGGCTTCCCCAGTGAAACTCAACGCGATGTTACCGTGGCTAAGGCTTTACGGAAGACGTAGGGTTGCGGAGTTTCTGCAGGACGGTTTTGGTGATGGTTTTCGGATTCCTTTTGTGGTAAGGCCAGGGGTGGCAAGTTTAGGAATTTAATGTCGGCTAGAGTTTATCCGGAGGTAGTTCGGGAGAAGGTGTTTATTTCGGCTCTTACCTATTCATCCTATTCATCCTTCGTGTCATCATCTTCTGGGGTTTTGGTTTGAAGGCGAATTTTATGTGGATCTATGTTTGCCTATGGGTTGTTGTTTGCCCATCGGTCTTTTCAGTGGATGGCACACCGATTTGGTGTTCCTTTGGCTTTTGATAAAACAGAAGGTCCGGCGTCAGTCATCACTTTCTTGGGGATTGAGATTGATTCGGTTAATGGTGAGTGTCGTCTACCTTTGGGGAAAGTGGTGGAAGCTTTGAGGCAAGTGGAAGGGGCCCTGTCAGTTAGGAAATTGCAGTTGAGAGAGTTGTAATCGCTGATTAGTCGCTTGAATGTTGCGTGCAGGGTCATTCCGGTTGGAGTCTTTTTGCGAAGTTTGGCTTTGGCGACACGGGGTATTTGGGAAGGTCATCATTTTGTTAGAATATCTGGTGCCATGAAAGAAGATTTGGAAGTGTGGAGATCCTTTTTGGTTTTGTTTTATGGGATGGCCATATTCCCTTTGAAAGAAGTTTTGGCGAAGGAACTGGAATTTTTTCACGGACGCCTCGAGAGGTGTTGGTTTTGGGGTGTACTTTGGGGGGCGTTGGTGTGCTTCTCATTGGCCTGATCGTTGGTTAGCATCTGCATTGGTGCGGAATTTGGCATTTTTGGAGTTGTTTTCATTACTGGTGGCCTTGGAGCTGTGGGGAGGTGTTCTGGAGGGGAGAAAGATTCTGCTCCGTTCTGACAACATGGCGGTGGCTTCATCATTGCCAGTCATTAGATTGCTGAAGAGGTTTCCGTTGCTTTGTCTTAAATTTAATGTTTTATGCAGGGCAAGGCATGTTCCGGGTCACCTTAACTCAGTGGCGGATGCTTTGTCTCATTTACAGTGGGGCAGGTTTCGTTCCCTGGCTCTGTTGGCAGAGGAGGTGGGCACCCCTTGTCCGGAGGGCCTTTGGCAGCTAGGCTCGGAATTTTTGGAACATGAGTGAGAGGTTCTTTGTCTGAGTCCACTTGGAAGGCCTACTTGCGACTTTGGAGGGACTGGGACGCATTGGCTGAATGGTTCAGGTACGTTTCGGTGGGTGGATTGGATGAGGAGAGTTTGCTTAGGGCATACCTCATTCGGTTATTCGAATCAGGGGCATCTCCTGGGGTGGTACGACAGTCGTTGGCCGGCTTGGCTTTCCTTTTCCAAGAATCGGGGAAAAGAGATGTCACCAAGGATTCTGTTATTAGGTGTGCAGTTCTGGGTTATGTGAGGGGGAGGTGCAGGGTAGACGCTCAGCGTCCAGTTTTGAAGCAGTTATTGGAGGGTCTATGGGATTTTTCAGGAATTTTTGTTCCTCACCTTATGAGGTTCTGCTTATGAGGGCGGCTTTTTGGGGTATTTCGAGTGGGTGAGCTGGTGTGCAATTCTAGGAGATTAGGTGGTGGTTTGGGAGTTGATGCAGTTTGGTTGGGAGTTGAGGAAATTGTTATTTGGGTTTCTAACTCCAAGACTGATCAGTTGGGTAGGGGGTGTAGAGTTGGTTTATCCAGTGTGAATATCTGCGTGGTTTGTCCGGTGAAGAACATTAAGGAATTTTTGGAGGTACGAGTGGAGTCTGGAGTGGCCTTTTTATGTCACGCGGAGGGATCGGCTTTATCGAGGTATCAGTTTGTTTCCATTTTTAAGAAGGGTTTGTTGAGTTTAGGGAGAAATCTGGAGGAATTTGGTTCTCACTCCTTTCGTATTGGGGCAGCAACAGAAGCTTCAAGGTTGGGTTTGTCGGCAGCGGAAATTCAAGAATTGGGAAGATGGAACTCGAGGGCTTTTCAGTCCTACGTGCGGCCAGGTTCGGTGGTATGAATTTTGGAAACACTTGTTAATGCTGGGAGGTTATGTGGAGAAAAGTTTGCTGTATGATCTGCTCTGTTATGTTTTTCACTTTAAAAAAAAAATATGAAAATCAAACTTATACATGGAATATGAATTTATACCTTTTATATGGAATATATATATTTATTCTATTTTATCTTTGTATATTTGTTTGTTGTTTGTGGAGGAGGGTGGGGGTTGGAGGATTTGGAGGCGAGGAGTATGGTCATTGTTTATGTTATGTTTTCTTTGCAGGTATGGACATCGTTTATTTGGTGGGGCGTGTGGTGGTTTGGCGGGGAGTTTTTTCTTTTTTCAGAGTATTTTGTGTGGTGGAGATGTTGGTAATTTGTTTTTCTTTTTTGCAGATCCTTCGAGAGTTGTATGGATCGTTGGAGACTCATTGTTTTATTGGGCGAGGAGAAGGGCGTTGGTGCGAACATCTGGAGTACAGATGGGTTTGCATGGGTCGGCAACACAGGTACGGTGGTTTGGAATCCATGGACTCCTATTGGAGCAGTTTAAGCCAACGTTTTTTTATTATTTATTATTATTCTTTATTTATAAAGCGCCAGCATATTCCGCAGCGCTGTACAATAGGCACAGTATAGACAGGGTTACAATACAATACATTGAACAACATTTGACAAACATTACAGGAGGAGATGAGGGCCCTATTCCCGTAGGAACTCACAATCTAGGAGGGTTGGGGTTGGAAACAGGAGGAGAGGACTGTAAGGTGAGAGTGATTGATGGTTGCGTCAGTGAGTTGGGTGGTAGGCTCCCCTAAATAGGAACGTTTTAAGGGAGCGTTTGAAGGAAGAGAAGTTAGGGGAAAGTCTGACAGTACGAGGGAGAGCGTTCCAGAGAGTGGGGGCTGCACGTGAGAAATCCTGCAGTCTATCATGGGAAGAGGTGATGCGGGGAGAAGCTAGGCGCAGGTCACTGTTTGACCTTAGGGAGCGGGCTGGGGTGTATTTGGTGATTAGTGAGGACAGGTAGTGGGGAGCTGAGATAGTGAGGGTTTTGTAGGTAAGGATAAGGATTTTGAACTTAATTCTGCAGTGGATGGGGAGCCAGTGAAGGGACTCGCAGAGGGGAGCGGCAGAGACAGAGCGGCGGGTGAGGTGAATTAGCCTGGCGGAGGCGTCCAGGATGGATTGTAGGGGGGAAAGGCGGGACAGAGGGAGGCCAGATAAGAGATTATTGCAATAGTCGAGTCGGGAGATTACCAGGGCGTGTATGAGTTGTTTTGTGGTGACAGCGGTAAGAAATGGCCGAATTCTGGAAATATTACGCAGTTGGTATCGGCAGGAGGAGGAAAGAGACAGGATGTGGGGGATGAAGGAAAGAGCAGAGTCAAGTGTAACTCCAAGACAGCGAACTTGGTTTGATGGGGAGATGGTGATACCCTCCACCGTGATAGAGAAGTCAGGAGGTGGGGAGGCATTGGAGGGAGGAATAAGGAGGAGCTCCGTCTTTGACATGTTTATCTTTAGGTGGAGGGAGGCCATCCAGGAGGAGATGCCAGATAAACAGTCACTGACTTTTGAAAGGACAGGGGGAGAGAGATCAGGGGTAGAGAGGTAGATCTGAGTGTCATCAGGGTAGAGGTGGTAATTAAAGCCAAAGCTGTTGATGATTTTGCCCAGGGAGGAGGTGTACATGGAAAAGAGCAGAAGACCAAGGAGAGAGCCTTGAGGTACACCAACAGATAGAGGCAATGAAGAGGAGGAGTTACCAGCAAAGGACACACAGAAGGACCTGTTGGATAAATAGGAGTCAACCCAAGCAAGTGCAGTGTCACCGAGACCCAGAGAGTTGAGGGTCTGTAGAAGGAGGGGGTGGTCAACAGTGTCAAAAGCAGCCGAGAGGTCAAGCAGGATGAGAATAGAATAGTGGCCGTGTTTTTTAGCAGTTAGGAGGTCGTTGGTGACTTTGGTGAGGGCAGTTTCAGTTGAGTGTAGGGGACGGTTTTGGGTGCCCTTAGGCACGGTGAAATTCCCCATGTGCTGGTGGTACACATGGGAGGGAGCGATTTGGGTGTGGTCCCTCTTGGTGTGCTGCTGGAGCAGATGCAGGCGGATCTGCGACAGTTGAGGGATTTGGGAGCGGTCCCTCACGGAAATCTGCTGGAGCAGATGAGAGCAGATCTGTGGCATTTGAGGGATTTGGGAGTCGTCCCTCACGGAAAGTTGCTGGAGCAGATGAAGGCGGATCTGCGGCAGCTGAGGGATTTGGGAGTGGTCCCTCATGGAAAGCTGCTGGAGCAGATGAGAGCGGATCTGCGGCAGCTGAGAGAGTGGTCGCCATGGATGGTGGTGGTGTGGTCGGAGATGTTGCCAAGGATGGTGTGGAGGCAGGCAGAGAATGAGGAGGCGGTGCGACTTTGCCAGATCAAGGTGAATCGCTGTATCGGAAGGTTTGTGTGGTGGATGGATGGTGTGGTGGTGTGGCATCTACCCTTTGAAGAGGGGGATGCGGCGTGTTATTTTATGGAGGATGGCGTTCACCTAAATGATGTGGGTAAGGATCTGTTCATCCTTTGACTCAAGGAGGGAATTCAACAAGCCCTGTTTTTCCTTGGTGGGGGAGCTCTCCCATAAGGGGGTTATGTGAGGAGCTCTTGGCGGGGGCTTGTAGGCAGTGCTGGGTTGGGGTTCCTTTTATTTAGGCTAATTTTGGTCAGATGGTTGGGAGTTGGGAGGTTTTTGTGGTTGGTTGGTAGGTTTGGAGGTGTGTGGTGATTGTGTGGACTCGAGTCCTCTTTCAGCACTGGGTTATTGTATTATTTTGTTATGGAAATTTTTATGTCATGGTGGTGGGTATATTATGTGGAGTTTTAGCTGTGGCCTGTATATATAATAAATATATAAATTATTCCACAGTTATGTGTCATGTATTTTTGAGTATTTATTGTCTCCCTGCGTACGACTCGGTCATCAGTAGGCGACTTAATCAGTTTTTATGCTGTTCATCATGAATAAGGGACATATAAAATGTCAATGTAGGAGGTGAAAAAAGAACTCTTTTCCCAACATTAGGGTGTGCATGGGCACACCCTGCACCCCCCCCCCACACATGCCTATGCTCTTAGCCATAACTGCCCACTTGTATTGCAATGTATAACAGTAAATATAAGTGCAACACTACCTACCTGTGAGATGAACAACATCTCCATCTCCCATGTAAATGGCCCAATGCTGGTATCCAACACGTTGAAATTCAATAAGATCCCCGGGTTTAGGATGTTTACCCTGCAAAACATTAGAGCTTCAGTTATCAGGGGCAGCAATAGATGGATATTTTCATAATTTTTATTTAAATCAGTGGTTCCCAAACGTTTTGGGGCTTTTGCCACCTTGGTTCCCAGACCACATCCCTAGTGACCTCATATACACAAACATACGCCTTCATTTTGGTAATAGGTACACTATAAATTCAAAACAAGACCCTAATCTAGCATGTTCACATCCTCCCCCTTTTTCCATAATGCCCCTGTGGATCTGTCTACTGCCCCCCGGGGGCGGTACTGCCCAATTTAGTAATGACTGATTTAAATGAATTTCTTGTGTTTAAAACAAGCATTTTTCAAATTTACTTCAACTCTTTTCACATTGCGCAATCTTCATCTCTCCTGACTAAACACATGTGCTTTACTTACCTGTCCTTCTGCAGTTTCTTGCTTTTAATTAGTATTTGATTGGCATAGTAGTGCGGGAGTTGTTGCCAAGGCTTTGTTGCTAAGTAAACTACATACATTTAGCCAGGAGGGAGAGGTCCACAGACTCTACTTTTAAATTGAAATCATTTGCACATGTATACAAATATATAATAGAGCAAGAATTTTCCTCATTGACATCTAACGCTGGGAAATTCACTGTTCAGTGCAATATCAGAGTCAATTCGGCTCTCTCTGAATAACCCCTATGGTCTTTGAAAAATGTTACTTCACATACATCAATGTATCCTTCCTGGTAAAATACTTTGCAAATAAATAAATAAAGAAATAAAGAAATAAAGAAATAAAAAATATTATAACCACTGACTATAAAGAGTATCGGACTCTTACTAATTTTACATCGAGACATGCCAAATTGAAATATAATCCCTGTAGAACAGAAAATAGTAATATATTTCCAGTTTTGAAATAAATGGACCAATGATTTTTTTTATAAGACGTTTTTTTCTATCCAGTAACTTACCACCAAAGACATGGCTACAGCTGTTTGACTGTTCCTTCTTTCTGTTTCTTTGTGAGCTTTTTCTGGGTGTAACAAACACCTACTGGATGTACTGAATCAAAACACTGATCAAACAATCACATTAGTGTCATCAGACACAATTAGGCTTTTTACATAATTTTTTTAAATCTCTTTTCTGCAGCCAAAGCATTGACATCCTTAAATCTGTCAGTTTTGCTCTTTTTCGGTAAAAGCAAATGTTTATAAACAACCCGATGTTTCTTTATCTTAGATGTAACAGGCTAAAATAATAAAGCCTCACAAGTTTGCTATCGATTTTACACATACAGGATTATTCAGAGAGCGGTGAAAAGCAGGAGAATGACTGGAGAATGAAAAATACTAGGTCAAAATAGCCAAACCAGAAAAATTCTCCCTTTCTTCTCACTTTCCAAATCGGCTATTTTGACCTAGAATTTTTCATTCTCCAGTCATTCTACTGCTTTTCACGCTCTCTGAATAACCCTGATAGTATATATATATACATACAAAAAGCATTCAATATTTTTCGATGTCATATGTATTTTCTCTGCTTTTTCATGCTATTTCCATAGTGTCATTTTTTTTCTCTTTTGATTTCCCTATTCTTCTCTTTTTTCGAGTTTTATCATCAGCTATTTTACAGTTTTTTTGGTTTAGCAACAGATTAGTAACTGACTTACCTGCACAGCCAGGTTAAATATCTGAAACTTGTGCTTACGTTTGCCCTTTATACCTGAGATACCTTTCACTTTCTCTTGTACTTTACAAGTTACTGATATTTGACCTTGATGTTACAGCTATGGAAAGGTCATGGGAGTCTCTGTCCTCAGCGACTATTACTGTGGAATAAATGCCTAATGTCCTGCAAAAGTAGTCTGATCTGGCAATAAAAATGGATGGGTTTGCATTCTGAGGCTCAGTCAGTTACAGTGAGGAACTTCCAGAGAGACCGAGAAGAAAACTCTAACAGGGTTATTCAAAGAGAATCAAAAAGTCACCACACGTTCGGTGACTTTTCGTTCTCTTCAATTCGGTGCGATTTGGCGATCCCATTTCGGCGACCCTGCGGTATATTCATCAAGCACCACAGGGCCGTCGTAGTGCAGGGAAAAGCCGCCGCAAACCCGATGAACACTCACAGCAAAACCCGGCGAAGGCACACCGAAACCTGCAAAAATATCTGGAATAACCCTGCCGAACACGCCGGAGAAACCCAAGCAGCCGCCGATCACAGCGCAGAGCAGCCGCCGGAAAAAGCCGACACCGCAGACGAATGGAGTGAGAAAAAAAAACAAAACTGTACACTTGAATGAAAAGTAAAATGCTATTTGCAAAGAAACTACAGAAAGAAAATGTCTGAAATTTAAATATAAGATCCAATGAATGATAATAAAAAGGGCTGTTACAGAAGAAGAAAAAACCTATTTAAAAAAACGGAAATTTTTTTTTGCATCCTGAAAAATGACGCAAAATGCCTAAAAGATCCTAATAAAATCTAAAAATAAAGAAACTTTTTACTGCGGAATATTATAATCATAGGTTTATTAGTAGGGATGAGCCGAACACCCCCCGAGTTCGGTTCGCATTCGAACTTGAACTTTTCAAAAGTTCGAATTCGAACTCGAACACAAACTCAATACAAGTCAATGGGACTCAAAGTTCGATTTTTAGAGTGCCCTCCAAGAGGGCAAATATGCTAGATATTTGCATTAAAATGTGTATGGGGGTCCGGGTAGTGCCCAGGGGGACAGGAAACAAGGACAAAAAGTAAAAAAAAAAAAGTTTTTAAAGGGACAGTGAGTTTTCCATGAAATAAGGGTTAAGAATAAAGACTAAAAATTCCTTCAAATATCGTGCTTAGGAGGTCCCCATAACCTGCCCGTGAAGTGGCAGATTTCTAGGATGTATAGAAACATTTAAAAACAAAAAAATGACGTTTCAAATGACGGTAAATGCTTTTCCTTTAATCTATTCATAAACAACTGCTTGGGGCGGCAGCCTGTATGAAAAGACATTTTAGGACGTGCAGAAAAAGTTTAGTGATTTTTTGGCTAAATTGTGGTGAAACTTATGCAGGCTTTGGATTAAAGTAACAATAGGTGCTTTAAAATTGGGCCTTTAGCTTCAGCAACAGTGCCGTCACACCGTAACCCCTCTGTGGTATTGTGGAAGAGTGCAGGGGTAGGTGGACCATGCGGTCCTATATTAAAAACATATGAATCTGGTAAAGGCGTCAGTGCACCCAGGTATTGTGCTTTTGGTGCAGGGCCAGCAAGTGCCATCATACAGTAACCCCTCTGTGGTATTGTGGAAGAATGCAGGGGTGGACCATGCGGTCCTATATTAAAAAGATATGAATCTTGTCTAATTTAACAAATCTGGTAAAGGCGTCAGTGCACCCAGGTATTGTGCTTTTGGTGCCAGGCCAGCAAGTGCCATCATACAGTAACCCCTCTGTGGTATTGTGGAAGAGTGCAGGGGTGGACCATGCAGTTCTATATTAAAAAGATATGAATCTGGTAAAGGCGTCAGTGCACCCAGATATTGTGCTTTTGGTGCCAGGCCAGCAAGTGCCATCATACAGTAACCCCTCTGTGGTATTGTGGAAGAGTGCAGGGCTGGACCATGTGGTTCTATAGTAAAAAGATATGAATCTGGTAAAGGCATCAGTGCACCCAGATATTGTGCTTTTGGTGCCAGGCCAGCAAGTGCCATCATACAGTAACCCCTCTGTGGTATTGTGGAAGAGTGCAGGGGTGGACCATGCGGTCCTATATTAAAAAGATATGAATCTGGTAAAGGCATACCCCTCTGTGGTATTGTGGAAGAATGCAGGGGTGGACCATGCGGTCCTATATTAAAAAGATATGAATCTGGTAAAGGCGTCAGTGCAGCCAAATATTGTGCCTTTCATTGCAACAAGTGCCTTCACACCGTAACCCTTTTGTGGTATTGTGGAAGAGTGCAGGGTTGGACCCTGCGGTTCAAAGAATTAAAAAGATATGAATCTGGTAAAGGCGTCAGTGCAGCCACATATTGTGCCTTTCATGGCAGCAAGTGCCTTCACACGTAACCCTTTTGTGGTATTATGAAAGAGTGCAGGATTGGACCCTGCGGTTCAAATAATTAAAAATGATATAAATGTGGCACAGGCTTCAGTGCAGCCAAATAATGCGCCTTTCATGGCAGCAAGTGCCTTCACACCGTAATCCCTTTTGTGGTTTTGTGGAAGAGTTCAGTGCTGGAGGTTTTGTGAATGCAGAAGACATCTCCGATCTATTCCGTTACATCAGCATCAGGGGATTGATAGCTGCTGATCCAGGACTGATTAATTTTTATAAATGTCAGCCGGTCTACAGAGACGGTGGACATGCGCAATCTTTTTTGTCTGTGACAAAACCTCCAGCGGCACTGAGCGTCCTTTCAGAAAGCATGCTAGATGAAGGGCAACCTAGTAGCTGCATAGCATATTGGCTAAGTTATGGCCAGTGATCCAATCTCAACACCCAGTAAGCCAGTGGATCATCTGCTGGAAAGGTATCCAGGTCTGCCCTTGCCCCTAGGTAGTCCTGCACCATATGGTGAAGACGCTGGCAATGGATGCCTACATTTGACGTCCCTGGGCTTTGTGGACTAAAAAAAATTAAAAAGGCATCAGTCAAGCGGCCCGGCCTTCACCACTATTCCTCTGATCATCCGCAGCCTCAGAAGCACCTGTGTCATCACTTGGTAACCTACCTGTGCCTGGAAAGGTGTTACACAAGTGTCGCTTTAGAGCATCCTCAAGTTTTTTCATCCTGTGCTCCCTCTGTGCGGGCAGGATGAGCTCTGCAACTTAACCCTTGTATCGTGGATCAAGAAGGCTTGCCAACCAGTAATGATCCCTGTCCTTGATAGCACGAATCCTGGGCTCCTTTACCATGCTTTGCAGGATAAGGGAGCCCTTGCAGCATAGGTTGGAGGTGGCATTAGCTTCCGAGTCTTCCTGGTCAATGAGGACCTCCTCCTCCCAGCCACGTACTAGTCCTTGTGTTTCTGGGCACACAAAACCCTCCCTTGAGGAATCCCCACCTTCAATGCCCCCACTACTTAAATATTCCTCCTCCTCATCATCATCCTCCTTCTGTCTGATCTGAGGAGGACCCGCTGGAATGTTGTCTGCAGAAAGACTGGGGCCTTCAGAGCTAGGGAAGGCCTCCTCTTCCTCCCGCTGCTCTGACTCTACAGCCACATCTATAATTCCCCGCAGAGTGTGCTCCAGCAGGAACAATAAAAGAATTGTGTCACTGATGCATGCACTGTCCCTGCTCACCATCCTCGTTGCCTCCTCAAATGGTGACAGTACAGTGCATGCATCCTTGATCATCAGCCACTGTGGGGGGGGGGAAAACAAGTTGACCTGAACCTGTCCTTGTACCATACTCACACAGGTACTTGTTGATGGCCCTCTGCTGCTTGTGCAGACAGCATTGCTAATGTCGAGTTCCACCTGGTGCGCATGTCACAGATCAAACGGTTTTGTGGGAAGTTGAAATTCTCTTTGAATTTCTGCCAGGCGAACGCTTGCTGGGAATGACCGTCTGAAATGGCTGCAGACTTTTCTGGCCTAACTGAGAAGCTCTGCCAGCCCTGGGTACTTGGTTAGGAAACGCTGTACCACTAGATTTAGGACGTGTGCTAGGCATGGCACATGCGTCAATTTACCCTTGCATAGGGCGGAGAGAAGGTTGCTGCCATTATCACAGATGACCATTCCCAGCTGAAGCTGGCATGGTGTTAACCATCTCACAGAATTTCTGGCCGGTGTGGCTCCTGTCCCTAAACAAACCAGCTCAAGCACAGTATGGCATCTTTTTGCTTGAGCCATTGCGTAGCCCCTGTCAGGCATTGGTTTAACTGCCTTTTCACCAGAGACACAGAATGAGGAGGAGGAAGAGGCAGAGGTGGCGGTGGAGCAGACAGACCTCATACAAGCAGCTTTCTGGAGGCGTGGTGGATGAACAAGCTCCAGCACAGAGCCCCATCTTGGATCCCTCCCAGCTGCAATCAGAGTTACCCAGTGTGCTGTGAAGGAAATGTAATGACCCTGTCCATGCTTGCTGGACCACGTGTCTAAAGTCACATGCACCTTGCTGCTGACTGCCTTTCCCAATGACTCGATAACATTGTCTTCCACGTGCTGGTATAGTGCTGAAATGGCCTTGTGTGAAAAGTAATGGCGTTTTGGAACCTCCCACTGTGGTACAGCACATTCAGCAAATTCACGGAAGGGAGCAGAGTCCACCAGCTGGAAAGGCAGCAGCTGCAATGCGAGTAATTTTGCTAAGCTGGCATTTAGACGCTGTGCTTGGGGATGGTTGGGACTATATTTTTTCTTATGCTGCAGCAGCTGCGGCAACGTAATCTTACTGTGTAAATCTTCAGCTGATGGGATGATGTCACATTGTGAGGAAGGACCTGGTACATCCATTACTGTAGCACCATCCCTGTCAGTGGAGGTTGTAGGCAATGACATGGCAGGGCATACAGTTGGGGTAGAGACAGATGAGGAGGAGGAGGAGGACCTACGTAAAGTTTTGCGCCAACGGGATGTGTGGCAGGAGGTCATATTTTGCCTCAAGCACGTGGTACCCAAGTGTCCGGTGTCTTTCCCACGCTTAAGCCTCATCTGACATAGATTACAAATAGCAACAGTGGGGTCTACTGCACATTTCTTAAAGAACTCCCAGCAGACAGCAGAGTTCCTGCGTGTGTGCTTTGAGACAACAGCGCTCTGCACAGGAGCAGCTCTGACATCTGATGCCTTGGACTGGCTAGTGCTACGGTTGGTCACAGAGGATGTTGTGCCTCGTGTTTGCTGTGCCTCCTCCTCCTCTCCCTCCTCCTCACTTGATTCCTCTGTTTGATCTGGCACCCAGGTGGAGTCAGTGACCTCATCATCAATGTCATCTTCTCCCCTATCTCCTCATCACTGGAGCCAACTTGGCAGTATGCTGCAGCTGCTGGGGAAACATGAGTGCCAGTTATTTGTGTGTCATTACTGGCACCCCCTTCCTCTAGGTTGATTATACACACTTCCTCAACCTCAGAGATGGAATCAGAGCACTGTACTTGCTGCGCATCCTCAAGCAGCATGTCACTGTCATTGTAGTCAAACAATTCAGCTGACTCCTCTGTGTGTGATAGCAAGGCTACGGCAGGAGTAGCTGTGGACATGGAGGCTGCATTAGATGTTTTGGCAGCTGAGGTGGACTGTAAAACAATACAAGCCTGGCTGGCAGAGGACTCGGAGGATGAGGATGGCCTGGTTAGCCAATCCACCAAATCCTCTGTATGTTGCTGCTGCTTAAGGCTAGGGTCAGACGAACGCAGTTTTAACGTGCATTTAGCCGCACGAAATCACGGCCGTGCTAGCAGTAAATGACGTCCAATGCAGGGGAACATACGACGAACGGCCGCACGAAAGTTCGTCCGTGCAACGCAAGTGGCAAACGAACGTATTTTTTCGAGAACGTCAAACCGCTACTACTGACGTACAGAGTGCGCTGCGGCCACATAGCGGCGTGTTTGCGTGATTGGGAGAGGTCAGACACTGCACACGTCCGGCCAACATAACGTCCAGACACAAAAAGTGTTTATTGATGATCCGTACAAAATCACGGACGAAAAGGCGCATCGTATGACCGCTTTCGCGTATTCCGTGAAAAAATGCGTCCATTCGTTCGACCGCACTTTTTCACGGACGACCCGAAAAATGCGTTCGTCTGACCCTAGCCTCAGACGGCCAGCACCAGTTAGAAATGACAAGCGTGCCCCTGCAGAGAATGCACCACGTCCACCACGACCAGAGGCACAGCCTCCCGACACAGAGGCTGCTTGCCCTCTTATCTGTGTCTGGGAGCATCTGCCTGTCCTTTTTGGTCTTTCTGACATGGTGAGTGATATATAGATTAAATATATACAGAACTCTGATTCAACTCTGGTATAAAGATTAAAGATTTCCAGAACTCTGGTATAACTCAGTGAGACACCCTGATAGCTGGCAGCCAGTGACAAGACACCGATTACAATTCCCAGATACCTCCTATAAATCAGTGAGATCCCCTGATGGGTGGCAGTGACAAGACACAAATTACAATTCGCAGAAATCTGCTACAAGTCAGTGAGACCCCCTGATAGGACCCCCTGATAGCTGGCAACAGTGACAAGACACAGATTACAATTCGCAGAAATCTGCTACAAGTCAGTGAGACCCCCTGATAGGACCCCCTGATAGCTGGCAACAGTGACAAGACACAGATTACAATTCGCAGAAATCTGCTAGAAGTATGTGGGACCCCCTGATAGCTGGCAGTGAGAAGACACAGATTACAAATCTCAGAATCCTCCTATAAATCAGTGAGACCCCCTGATGGGTGGCAGCCAGTGAGAACACACGGATTATAACAATTCCCAAATATTTTGTAGAAATTACTGACCCCCCAAAATACTGGGTGGCAGCGACAAGACACAGATTACCTCAATTCTGAAATATTTTGGAGACATTACTGACCCCCCAAAATACTGTGTGGCAGCCAGTAGGAACACACAGATTAAAACAATTCCCAAATATTTTGTAGAAAATACTGACCCCCCAAAATTCTGGGTGGCAGTGACAAGACACAGATTACCTCAATTCCCAAATAAATTAAAGAAATTACTGACCCCTAAAATAGTTGCTGGTGGCAGTGACAAGATACAGATCACCTCAATTACCAAATATTTTGTAGAAATTACTGACCCCCAAAATACTGCGTGGCAGTGACAAGACACAGATCACCTCAATTCCCAAATATTTTGTAGAAATTACTGAGCCCCCAAAATTCTGCGTGGCAGATTACCTCTGATTACCTCAATTCACAAATATTTTGTAGAAATTACTTTACTGAGCCCCCAAAATTCTGCGTGGCAGTGACAAGACACAGATTACCTCTGATTACCTCAATTCACAAATATTTTGTAGAAATTACTTTACTGAGCCCACAAAATTCTGCGTGGCAGTGACAAGACACAGATTACCTCTGATTACCTCAATTCACAAATATTTTGTAGAAACTACTGAGCCCCCAAAATAGTTGCTGGGAGTGAGAACACAAAGATTACCTCAGATTACCTCAATTCACAAATATTTTGTAGAAATTACTGAGCCCCCAAAATAGTTGCAGGGAGTGAGAACACAAAGATTACAACAATTCCCAGATATTTGGTAGAAATGAGACCCCCCAGTAGATGAGACCCCCCCAGTAGCTGGTGGCAGACTGGCAGTAAGAACACACACTAACACAAGATCAATCTCCTCTCAAATCTCCTCTCAAACACGTGCAGAAGTGCTGTGTGAAGCCTTATATAGTGTGCTGCGGGATTTAGCTCTGTGAGCCCATGATTGGGCAAAATTTGCCCAATCAGGATTCTGAGCGGTGATTGGCATAGTCTTGCACCTGTCTTGCACCTGACCTGTGGTCAGGTGCAAGGCTGTAGTCAATTACAAGCTTCAGTCCAGTGGAAAAGTGCATTGTGGTCCATTGTGGTGCATTGTGGGCGAACACGTGGAAATGTTCGGAGTTCGCGAACAGCTGAACGGCCGATGTTCGATGCGAACTCCGAACAGATCAAACCGAACAGCTCATCCCTAGTCTGCAGTCAAACATTAAAGGGCCGCTCTATTGAAAAATAAAGTTCCCTTTTATTTTTACCTTAAATAATTGGGCAGGTGCTGCTGGCAGTTTTTCTTTTTCTGGTGATTTTACTCACTTTTTGTCCATTGCCTTGTGCGACTCCTCTCTTTGGCTCAGGGACTCCCAAACCCGGAACACTGACGTTTTTCTGCACAATTTACACTCCTACTCAACTTGCGCAGCATAGGAACCGCAAACTGCACACCGCTATGGGACTTGTGCACTTTACATACACAAGTTCAGCATTGCCTCTGCAGAACGATCTGTTGGCTGCCTCTCTGAGACCACTTGTTACAGTAGGTGGTCTTAGAGAGGGTGACGTCCGCATGCTCTCTTTATAGGGATTTACAATTATTTATGAAGCACCGACTGTCACGACAACTATGCGTGCCACAGCGAAAGACACAGTGTTAAACAACTCACTAACTGTCTATCCTAGACCCAGATAATGACTACGCGGACAACAATCCCCCGCGTGCTTACCTAACCTTTCCGGCAACACCTCCGCTCGCAACAGGCACGTAGAGCATGATGAAGTGGTCCCAGGATTGCAATGCCGTACCCGTCTTCTCTTGACCTGTAGTTAGCGACTACGTTTCCCACAATCCTTACACCCACTTTCTTACGCTATTCGTTATGCTGCCACCAGTTGTCCTTAACACTATGCGCGCCACAGAGAAAGACGCAGGTTTAAGCAATTCACTATCTGTCTATCCTAGACCCAAATAATGACTACACGGACAACAATCCCCCCTGCGCGCTTACACAACCGTCCCCAGCCACTGCAACTCACAATTTAGTAGATACTCAAGCTTAAAACAAAAAAAAATAATCCAGTCCCTTCAGTTAGCGTGGAGCGAATATCAGTCAGAACACAGAACTTAATAAATTGTATTTATTATTATAAAAAAAATTATCTCAGTGCATTTGTTACAGAAAAAATGGATATGATAAATCAATTACACACGAACAGCAAGAAAATAAAACGAGCAAAACACAGAGCCTTACTCACACGTCAATAAGCTAATCAGACCGTTGTGACTCCGGGGGCTGGAGATTGAAGCATGGACAGATCATCACGTAGAGTGAACCCCCTCTGACCCGCAGCAACCACATGGCATGCTCCAGAATATATAGGGTTTCCTGGTCATTAAACAAAAACATAAATGGTACAGCCCCCTGCACTACATGTCCCAGCATTCCCCTTTCCTGGGCACGCTCAGTGCACTTCTTCGTTAATTCTAATTGCCCAAAGATATCAATCATCTCCGACGACCCCCTCTATTGATCAAAGGATGTGATTACTTCTTTGAAAGGCATGGCTCCTTGCAGCTTGGTGCTGCGCTGTCTTCAGCAAGGACTCAAAGGTGTGAATAGAGGACACAGGACCTTCCCTTTCACCAAATGGGTGATTTCCACCCTGATCCTGTATCAAAGAAATTCCACTTCGCAGCCACCCGTTATATCCCTCCCAGGGGGAAAACAGATAACCATTCTAATTACTTTCTAGCACCTACTCAAGGCAGCTGTGGAAACTGGCACTTCCCAGATATGAATATGCCTATGTAGAGGAGATATGTATAAAAAAAATCTATCTGTGTCTATGTATCTATATACATAGACACAGATAGATTTTTTTTTTATTTATAAAGGATTTTACCAGGAAGGATACATTGAGATTTCTCTCGTTTTCAAGTATGTCCTGGGTTCAAGAACATTGAGTGGTTACAGAAATACAAAATTGTAAAATGCAAGATATTAACACAAAAGCGAATATACAGATTAACATAAAACTAAATATGTAGGAAATAAAGCCATTATGTTACATGTTTACAGGTGCATTCCATAATGAGGTATGTTAATAGGGAACTCTTAGGAGACTTTAGACTGGGGGAAGATTTGATGGCGTCTGGGAGGTTATTCCATATTTGCGGTGCTCTGTAGGAAAATGAGGATCGAGCCACTTTCTTATATACGACATATACATATCACGATAGATATACAGATCTAATCTGCCACACCGACATACTGTACAGCGCTGTACAATGGGTAGAACAAAACAAACAGGAAATTAACAAATAAGGCTGACACACAATGATAGGAAAGGAGGACCCTACTCAAGTGAGTTTACAATCTAAAAAAGCTACATGTAACTATTTCTAATACACAAAATGACATAATTTAAAACCTTATCATTTATGCTAAACCTTAAATAAATTCCATATAATTCTTTAACTTCATTCAGTTATCCTGCAGATCTACAATTCTCTTATACTTCTTTGGTCGTTTGCTAGTTTTAAGTTGGAGAATTTTATCTTCCAAAGTTGAAACCTGTAGTTTAACAAGTGCTGAGTTTCTTTCTTCACTGTTGTGAGAATCAACACTTTTGTTTGTAGCAGCGTTGGTTACAGTAGATTCTGTTTGTTTCCTTGAACTCTATTGCTTACAGTTTTGTTTTTGGTCAAACAATGGTGTTTAGTGAATTTATGCCCTTGATCTAGGGAATATTAACTGGTAGATCACAAAAATATTCAGAGTCACCATGATAAAACATCAGCAATATCAAAGAGGTGTGAATAACAGTATGCTGAAGAATAAATGTGAAATAAAAAAAACATCATGAGAGGGTTAACTGAAAACATATTTACAATTTTTGTGTTCTCTCATCTCAAAGGTCCTTCCGTGTTTCTGTATGGAATGGTTGAACAGTTTCATAATACTCTGTGACCGTTGTACTCACTTACTGCATCTACCTTGCCTCTTCCTGTAAAAGTAAATTTTATAACACCCTAAATCAGCTTATACTTCTGTAATACCTTATCCTGCCTTTTCTATACAAAACAGGTTATTTACTGTTACAGATACAATATTTAATAAAGCGCTAACAAGTTCTGTAGTGCTGAACAATGGGTAAGACAGAATAACAATATACATACACGTTAGACACACAGACCAGTAGGAGAGAGGACCCTGCCCGAGAGTTTACAATCTAAGAGGAGAGGGGTGACACACTAGGGGAGGGTGAATAGAGAACCTGAGTAGAGGGGTACATGTGGGCTGGGTGGGAAGATGGTGTAAGAAATGAACAGTGGGGGATTATGGAGTGAGCTTCTCTAAAGTAATGTGTTTTCAGAGACTTCTTGAAGGACTGGAGAGATGGGGAGAGTCTAATGTTGTGAGGAAGGGAGTTCGACAGAAAGAGGGCAGCTTGGGAGAAGTCCTGAAGGCAACAATTAGGGGTGCGGGTATGAGGAGATGATAAGATCAGATCTTTGGCAAAGCAAAGTGGTCTGAATGGGATGTACCTGCTACTAAGGGAGGAGAATTAGGCAGAGGCGTAGTTATGGAGAGCTTTGTAAGGGACCACCAATATTTTGAATTGCATTTACTAACCTCCAGTTTGCACCAAATGCTGAAATTCACTGTTCGATGCAATTTCGGGGCAGTTTGTCTATTCACTAAGCCGTCAATTCACCAAAGGTGATTTGACAGGAATATGTGGTGCAACTTGCTGCAATATCGTGGTGTTCACGGCACCGAAATTGTCCCATAGTAGACTATCGGTTCATCTATTCATAGAACGCCGAATTGCACTGAAATTCCCAGATTTTTGCTGTTTCAATTCGACATGTTTAAACCGGCAAATCTCATATACAGTGGCAAGAAAAAGTATGTGAACCCTTTGGGATTACGTGGAGTTTTGCATGAATTGGTCATAAAATGTGCTCTGATCTTCATCGAAGTCACAACAATTTGAAAAACATACAGGGTTATTCAAAGAGATTCGAAAAGTCATCGCACGTTCGGTGACTTTTCGTTCTCTTCAATTCGGTTCCTTTTGCCAATCCCATTTCGGTGACCCTGCGGTGTATTCAGCAAGCACCACAGGGTCCCCGAATTGCAGGGAAAGGCTGCCGCAAACCTGACGAAAACTAACCGCAAAACCCACCGAATGCACGCCGAAAACAAGCAAAAACATCTGGATTAACCTTCGAAAAACCAGAGCAGGAGCCGATCACACGCAGCGAACAGGGCCGGATTAAGAGCATCATGGGCCTGGTGCTGAAGATTTCGGTGGGCCTTTTTTAATACTACTGAGGCACGCACACACTCCGCTATAATACAGAGCACACATACACACACACACTCCATTATATACAGAGCACACATACCACACACACACACTCCATTATATACAGAGCACACATACACACACACACTCATTATATACAGAGCACACATACACACACACACACTCCATTATATACAGAGCCACACATTACACACACACACACTCCATTATATACAGAGCACACATACACACACACACACTCCATTATATACAGAGCACACATACACACACACACTCCATTATATACAGAGCACACATACACACAACACACTCCATTATATACAGAGCACACATACACACACACATCCATTATATACAGAGCACACATACACACACACACACTCCATTATATACAGAGCACACATACACACACACACTCCATTATATACAGAGCACACATACACACACACACACACTCCATTATATACAGAGCACACATACACACACACTCCATTATATCAGAGCACACATACACACACACTCTCTGCTATATACAGAGCACACATACACTCTGCTATATACAGAGCACACATACACTCTGCTATATACAGAGCACACATACACTCTGCTATATACAGAGCACACATACACACACATTCAGCTATATACACACACAGCTATATACACAAACAGACACACAGCTATATACACAAACACTCAGCTACACACACACTCACTCAGCTATATACACACACACACAGCTATATACACACACACAGCTATATACACACTCTCACCTATATGCACACACACAGCTATACACAAACACACACTCCGCTACACACACACTCAGCTATATACACACAAACAGACACACAGCTATATACATACACACTCAGCTATATACACACACACGGCTATATACACAAAACTCAGCTTTACACACACAGCTATATACACACACTCTCAGCTATATACACACACACGGCAATATACACAACACCACACACTCCGCTACACACACAGCTATATACACACACACACACTCAGCTATATACACAAACACAAGCACAGCTATATATACACGCACAGCTATATACACACACACAGCTATATACACACACACACAGCTATATACACACACAGCTATATACACACACACTCTCAGCTATATATACACACACACACACTCAGCTACACACACACACTCAGCTATATACACACACACACACACACTCAGCTATATACACACACACAGCTACACACACTCAGCCATATACACACACACACTCAGCTATATACACACACACTCTCTCAGCTATATACACACACACAGCTACACACACCAACAGCTTCACACACACACTCAGCCATATACACACACACACTCAGCTATATACACACACACACTCAGCTATATACACACACACACTCAGCTATATACACACACACTCAGCTATAACACACACACACACTCAGCTATATACACACACACAGCTACACACACACACACACAGCCATATACACACACACACTCAGCTATATACACACACACACTCAGCTATACACACACACACACTCAGCTATACACACACACACTCAGCTACATACATGGCACACACTTGCACATATATACACCAGAGTGACATATGTATAATATTAATACACACCACACATATACACCAGAGTGACACATGTATACACCCCACACACACACACAAAATTATTACTTTATCAGAGCAGCAGCAGAAGTGGTAAAATTCAAGTAAAGCAGTGTTTACACCTAATCAGGCTGCTTTTCAGCTTAAGTTGAAGCTGCTATCTCTAAGCAACCTGGATGCCTGTTAGGTAGGGCCCCCCCCCTCCCATCCTGGAACTAGTGGGCCAGTGTTTAAATAAAAGGGGGAGATATTTACAAATCAGTGTGTCCTTATCTTATCTCCGGAGCCGGATCTTCATCACCTTCACGCTGTGCAGGGAAAGGGGCAGCACGTGGCTTGAAAGAACAGCTCCGCCTCTCAGCCTCTGCCCAAAGGAAATGCTGCGTTTCTATTATCTAAGCGCCAGGTTCTGCTGCAGGGCTGATCAAAGGCCTGGGCTGGGTGCACTCGGCACTCACTATCAGCTGGCCGGCTGTGGGCCTATTTTTAGAAGGGGGCCTGGAGCGACCGCTCCATCCGCCCCTATGTTAATCCGGCCATGGCAGCGAAGCAGCCGAACAGGAGCCGAATCACACAGAGCCGAAGCAGCTGAGACACAGAGGAGGCAGTGAATAAATTAGCAAAACCATTTGTATGAATCTGTGAAAATGAAACGCTGTTTGCAAAGAAACTACTGAGCGAAAATGTCTGAAATTTGCATATGAGGTCCAGGGAATGATAATAAAGAGGGCTGCTACAGAAAAAATAAGTAAACTTAAAAAAAATTCCGAAAAATGCTTAAAGTATCCTAAAAAAACTATAAATAGAGAGACTTTTTGCTGCAGAATTTTATAATGAATGGTTTATTAGATATTGAATTAAAACGGGAATATTTTTAACATTGAAGTCTATGGATTCTCCTGAATAAATTTGCCGAATTAAGACCACCGAATGGCAGGAGATTAGGGAAACCTTTCACTGCTGGTTTGTGTTCTCTGAATAGCCGAAGCAGTACTTTTTTATGGGGATTTCACTGCTCTCGAACAGGCACGAACAGGCACCGTATGTGCAGGCAATTCGCCAGGATTTGGCGAATTGCCTGCTCTCTGGATAGCCGAATGGCCAGGAAAGGCAACCGAACACTGATTTTCAGCGTTCGGTTACCTTTCTCAAGCAATTCGGATCTCTTTGGATAACCCTGATAGTCTGCTTAAAATAATACAACACAAACATTATATGTTTTCATGTGTTTATTGAACAATACATGTAAACATTCACAGTGCAGAGTGGAAAAAGTATGTGAACCCCTAGCCTAATGACTTCTCCAAGAGCTAATTGGAGCCAGGAGTGAGACAACCTTGAGTCCAATCAGTGTGATATTATTTGATGTGTCGCTGAAAGCTGTCCTGCCCTTTAAAAACACACACATGTTTTGGGTTTACTGGTTTCAAGAAGCACTGCCTGATGTGAACCATGCCTCACAGAAAAGAGCTCTCAAAAGACCTACGATCAAGAATTGTTGACTTGCATGAAGCTGGAAAGGGTTACAAAAGTATCTCCAAAAGCCTTGATGTTCATGTGTCCACGGTCAGACAGATTGTCTACAAATGGAGAAAGTTCAGCACTGTTGCTACTCTCCCTAGGCATGGTCGTCCTGCAAAGATGACTGCAAGAGCACAGCGCAGAATGCTTAATGAGGTAAAGAAGAATCCTAGAGTGTCAGCTAAAGACTTACAGAAATCCCTGGCACATGCTAACATTTTTGTTGACACATCTACAATAAGGAAAACATTAAACAAGAATGGAGTACATGGGAGGACACCACGGAGGAAGCCATTGCTGTCCAAAAAGAATATTGCAGCACGTTTGAAGTTTGCAAAAGAGCACCTGGATGTTCCACAGCACTACTGGCAAAATATTCTGTGGACAGATGAAACCAAAATTGAGTTGTTTGGAAAAAACACACAACACTATTTGTGGAGAAAAAAAGGCACAGCACACCAACATCAAAACCTGTAAAACATGGCAGAAGGAGCATCATGGTTTGGGGCTGCTTTGCTGCCTCAGGGCCTGGACGGATTGTTGTCATTGATGGAATTCCAGAGTTTATCAAGACATTTTGCAGAAAAATGTAAGACCATCTGTCTACCAACTGAAGCTCCGCAGAGGATGGGTGATGCAACAGGACAATGACGCAAAGCATACAAGTAATTCAACAAAAGAATGGCTTCAACAAAACAAAATACGCCTTCTGGAGTGGCCCAGTCAGAGTCCAGACCTCAACCCGATTGAAATGCTGTGGCATGACCTTAAGAGAGCGATTCACACCAGACATCCCAAGAATATTGCTACACTGAAACAGTTTTGTGAAGAGGAGTGGTCCAAAATTACTCCAGATCGTTGTGCAGGTCTGATCTGCAACTAAAGGAAACGTTTGGTTGAGGTTATTGCTGCCAAAGGAGGGTCAACCAGTTATTAAGTCCAAAGGTTCACATACTTTTTCCACCCTGCACTGTGAATGTTTACATGTTCTGTTCAATAAGAAACATGAAAACATATAATGTTTGTGTTGTATTAATTTAAGCAGACTGTGTTTTTCAAATTGTTGTGACTTAGATGAAGATCAGAGCACATTTTATGACCAATTCATGCAAAACTCCACGTAATCCCAAAGGGTTCACATACTTTTTCTTGCCACTGTAAATCTCAGTTTCAATGTACAAAAGTAATATCCTTTTAATTTTTTAAAAACTGTTTATTCTTTTTCTTTTTACACAAACTCTTTATTTTTAAAGACCTTTTTGCAATTTTTGTATTTTTTTAGATGACATTTTAGATAAAAAAAATTAAACTGTTTTTTAAAATTTTGTAACAGACCTTTTTATTCTTTTTAATAACAACCGGCAAATGGTGATAGAAAGGAAAAAAGAAAATCAACTTATCTTTTTATGATAAAATGCTGAGGAGGTTCCCTGGAGATGGTCCAAAATACTCGACACATAGATAGGGCAAAGAAATAGGAAGCCTCAGTGTCTGGAATAGGTCCCCGTTGTTCTATTCAGTTGGATCGTGGATATTATAATCGCCAAATTTGGCAAAAAAAGGAAAAAAAGATGGGTGTAAGGTAAAAAATATATTTTTAATTCCAAAATGGATAAATGGATAAAATAGCATAGATATGCTCAAAGCCCGACGCGTTTCGTCTACAGCTAGACTTTTTCAAGGGCAATACAAATTAAAAAGTAAAAAATCATTTCTTTTTGAAGGACCTTTTTATTATTTAGACACATTTTTATTGATTTAAACTCCTATTAGGAGAATAGGAGACTTCTATTTTATTTATTTTTACAGTTCAGTCGAAATCCCCGATACCAATGTGGCAAAATTTGGCGGTTATTGGCACAATTCGACGGTTTTCACTGATGTCCGATAACTGCTTCAGTGACTCCAATTTCGGCAAAATCCATTGATCATTTGCTAAATAGTGAATTCACCTTATTTTCAGCGAAATGGAATCGCTGAAGTGTGCCAAAATGCGGCGAAATACAAAGCACCAAAATTGCACACAATTTCGGTGCTATGTGAAAAGACGCTTATCAGTAACTCAAGTTGCAGTAAGAATCAGATTCATCAAGTACAAATCATTTATGAGTTTAACCCGCTTGTTTGCTTAACCCGAGTGCAAAACATTTTTGAATTATAGCTCCTCACTTGAGGTCAAGGAGGACAA